>CM068368.1:77678380-77733380 GCA_034769895.1 Magicicada septendecula | reverse complement strand
AAGGCTGTACGTGGCTGTAGTGCTGAAGAAGAAGAATAAGAAG
The DNA here is from genome assembly GCA_034769895.1 of Magicicada septendecula. Lineage (NCBI taxonomy): Eukaryota > Metazoa > Arthropoda > Insecta > Hemiptera > Cicadidae > Magicicada > Magicicada septendecula. Next base: position 77,733,337 of record CM068368.1, on the reverse strand, counting down.
AAGAAGAAGAAGAAGAAGAAGAAGAAGAAGAAGCTGAATAAGGAGAAGAAGAAGAAGAAGAAGAAGAAGAAGAAGAAGGGGAAGAAGAAGAAGAAGAAGAAGAAGAAGAAGAAGAAGAAGAAGAAGAAGAAGAAGAAGAAGAAGAAGAAGAAGAAGAAGAAGAAGAAGAAGAAGAAGAAGGATCTAATAAAAATACCTTTCAGATTAGTTTTTCCAGGTGTTGAGTAAATAAAGAAACTTGAAATCTTTATCATCAGTCTTTCCTAAGTGACTATATTTTGTAAAAAAAAACCAACTAATATAAGGTATGTGTTAGCAGAACTAATGCTAATATATACTTTCTCCGAGGTCAACTTATACTTTCTTCTAATATTTTAAAGTTTAACAAATTGTTTTTGCGACCAAATAAATAAGTTGTCTATATTCAAGTTTATCATCATCTTCACAACACGGCATAAGCAAGACACTATTCCGTCTTCGAAGGTTTTCCCAGACATCTTTTTCTGGGTCTGTCCACATACCTATGTCCTATATGGTTATATTTACAGATTTTTTTGACCATCTTGAATCTGACATTCTTTCTGAGAGTTTTCCTCCGTTATTTATAATCTTTATAATCTGTAATTCAAATTAAAACCTTTTCCTCTATGTCTTCATTTATTATATGTTCAACTATAGAACATCCTTTAACTCCTCTCATGAACGGCATTCCCAAGGCCTGTATTTTACTTTCTTATTTTTTAGTTGTCGTTCATAGTTTACACCCATTAAACAATACAGGGGCCGCTATAAATTTGTATAACTTTGTCTGTGTACGACATCGTTTCTAAAAATTCGGTTGATTGTTTCACAGATCGTCAGGAATTTGTCTAACTTAACATCTATATCATAATACTTATCATAGCCACTATCATTTCCCAAATAGCGACAATGGGTCACATGTTCTATAAATTGACTATTAATTATTATTTGTGTTCTTATTAGTTCCTTGCCTCGAAATGCCATTACTTTTGTTTTTTTAGTGAATATTTTCATATTGTGGTGTTGTTTACAAATATGATTAAGCTTAAAAACTGATTTTGTTAAGCTGATTCTTCACTTTAATTTACAAGCAGGTCGTTAGCAACCAACTGCGATCTATATAATATACATAACACACATATACGGTGGTAACAAAATACTGTATTTATTATGGAATGGTTGAACTAATTTGTTTTATCAAGAGTAGATAAAAATCCCTTTTTGTAATAATGTTTCTTGGTATACAAGCATTCGTACATGCTTATTGAATACCAGTAAAAATAGGATTGTCCACGGATATCGTTCGGTAGGTTTAATTTTTCAACAAAATTCATCTCTTTATATGTTAAAATAAAATGTTTAATTCGACCGAATTCAAGCAATTAATGTTACGCAAAAATGAAATCGAGCCAGCAGTAAGCGTTGAAAAACGCAGTAAAATGTGTCACACAATGGTGATAATCATAATAGCTGTTTAAAAAACATCAGTTAATTGTAATTAGAATACGTGCAATATGTATTTTAAAATACTGAATAGTTATTTAACTATTTCTGCATTTGCATAATCACTTGTCTCTACACAAACGTATAAATAAGTAAATGTTTAAATTTAATGATACGTGTATAAACGCTTCCACAGTAAAATAATTTTATTACAAAATAAAATAATATTATCAAACATATTGAAGTAAACTGGCATTCGCAAATGACTTTGCTATAATTTCTGAACATCTGACATCTGCAGTAACACAAGTTAATTTTGTAGAGGATGTAGTTAATAGAACAGGCTTAAGAATTTCTGCAGAATAAGACAAATTTCTCACGAACATTAAAAATGCGCCAAAATTTCTGCTAATAGACATTGGTCGAATAGAGGGGGTTAGAAAATTTAAGTATCTAAGGTAAATAATTCAAGAGAATGGTTTAAAAAAATCTGTTTTAGAAGACAGGATTCATAAAGTGGAAAGAGAATATGGTGTAACTAAAGATATTTACAACAAAAATTGCATATTTAAAAATGCGAAAATAAGGCATTACAGTACAGTAGTGAGACCAGAATGCCTGTATGCAAGTGAATGCCTAGCATTGAATTATAATTTAGACATACTAGAAATATTGGAAAGACGAATTATTAGGAAAAAGTATGCCCACAAAAAACTTCAGAAGGTTGGAAATTAAGAAGTGATGATGAAATATATTAAAGAATAGAAAATGTAATATAAAAAGGGAGAAAAAGACGACTAGTATTTTTTGGACATTTATATAGAATGGACGATAATAGGTTAACAAAACAGATCTTCAAATATCTACGGGAAAGAAGTCAACATCAAGTTGGATTAAAGAAGTCAAAAAGGATTTAGAAAAAATTAATATAAACGTAGAAGAAGCAACTGAAACAGAAATTTTTCGAGCAAAAGTGTTAAAAATGGAAGGATTCAAGTGTAGGAGAGAGAAAAACGCAGGTTCAAAATGGACTGAAGACAGGAAGAAGAGACATAGTGAAAAGATGAAAGAATATTAGAGAAAAAAGGAAAGAACAAGGATTAAAGAATTAAAATTCGCATGTGGTCCTTACATGGCCGATACAAAAAAAAAAGTAATATTGGTACGTTGAGTTGAGAAGTAACAAAAAAGATGAGAAGGAAAAGAAGTCGGAATGTTCATCCAACTAACTGTGGACGATATTTGGTTTTCGTAATCTATACGGCAAATTAGGAGATGATAGAAACAAGTTTTAAAATTATTTTTGGTTGTCTCACGTCGTTTAGTGATATGGTTGTTATATTCCAAGAAAATATTCTAGTCAGTCAAGATTTAGTGCAAGGCCTGTCGCCGACGGGCTAGGCAGGAATCTCGGTAGTAATACTGATGTCTGATAGTCATACGATATAAAACTCGTGCGAGTGCATAAACGGAACCACTAAGAACCATATATGTAGACAACTAGTCCGACTTTTTATCGGATGCGTTTGCTAGGATCCTACGATATGTTTTTGAGTTCACAACGATAAATTTATCGTACGGTAGTGCATGAAACTGAACATTTTTGTTTCTGATGTTCTACATGTCGTATGAGTTTTATCATAGTGTTACGCAATTAAGAACATTCTCGAACAATGAAATGTAACGTTCTACGCGTTTCTCGGCTATCCCAGCAGAGCCCAGCTGTAATATTTGTGTGCGCACATATTGCTAATTTAAGAAGAAAGACAATTACGTGACAATTACGTCAACAATCAATGCTGTTCCAGAGCGCATCTGTCTGCGCACTGAGTTTAAGAGCAGACACGGCACTGTTTCTAGTGGATTCGCCAGCGCCTGTAAGACGCAATTATTTAACACGTCATCCAAAAAGTGACAGATTATTCTGGCGTCTCAGCGGGGTATAAATATAAGCGTCCGGCGACGGGCAGTTTAGTTTAAGTGGCGATTTATCCAAGTGAGGTTCGAAGTACTGTGGCGAATTGTTATTGTGCGGGACTCTATTAGTTGACATTATTATTTAGTATGGACAAAATTTAACTTGGATTATTGTACAAGTTAGTTATAAGCTGTACTTGTGATTTAATGTTGGTGATTAGTAACTTGATTGGTGTCTGTAATTTTGTTTTCCACTGTACCATACGACGATCGGTGAGACTCTCGTAACAATAGGTTATCGTACGATATAAATCGGATGCGTAAAAGAGAACTACAGACATTTTGAGAAGGCTATATAACTACAGAAAACTAATTTATATTTGAAACAAACCAAACGTAATATATCATATATGTATGAGCTACACACAACAAACAGTCATTTATCGTAGTCACAGTACCGAAAGAAAATTGTAGGTCAATTAATCATTTAAATTACTAAATCACGAGATATGTAAAACAAAAATTATAAATTTTCTCATAAAGTGAACGTATATGTTCAAAATGTGAATCCTAGTTTACGATTTTAAGTTAAAGTTGGGCTAAACCTTTTAAAAACCGAAACATGTAAACGAAACTTTTCCAGGCTTATGTTAACATAACATTTATTCATTCGTTACTTTTATTTGTAGAAGATGTTCAGAAAATATATTCGTAATGTTGCATAGATTTACTTATACTTATACTTATTAACTTTGATAAATAAAGTATCCTGAAAAGAAGGTCATAATAAACCACTGTAGGAAAGTAGATGAAATATCTATAAATGAAAACGGTAGTTGAAGGGAATTGGGTAATTTTTTACTTCCATGTTCCATAAGGAAATGGAAGTATGGTCGTGCCGAAAAAAATCGTGTTCGAGATAGTGGCAGATTCTGATTTTACTACCATCAAAACATGAAAAAAAGTCATTTTTCGAAAAGTGTGTGTGTGTGGAATTTTTTCTATGGCAAACGATAACAGCCGCAAAGTCAAACAGAATTAAATAAGTTTTTGCATACAGCTCTGAATTGTAGAGGATTCAAGACCTGTTGATTTACTGAAGATCGGTTAAGGGAAAGGGGTAGTTTACCAGCAACGTTTTACGTTTTAACAAGAGTAAAGTGCTTAATTTTGATAAATAAGGTATCCTGAAAAGAAGGTCATAATAATCCACTGTAGAAAGGTAGATGAAATATCTATAAATAAAAAGGGTAGTTGAAGGGGGAGGGGGTAATTGTTTTATAAATTAAAATATTATTTGATGATGGAGGAAGTAAATTTTATAAGTTTTATATGTGTAATACGTTATTGACAACAAAGAAGTAGTTTCTATGGAAACAATTCATTTCACTTTAAAAAAATTCTATATTTTTTCATTTTAATTTAAATCATGTGTGAGAGAAAATATATCGTTCGTGGCAGGCAAGCATTTCTCAATTATGTAATGTTTACGTTTCCATTTTATTATTATGATTATCGCAATAAAAAGGCAGGCAACACACACACACACACACACACACACACACAATTCGCGTTATTCTGGCCTCACTCATGTTTATGTTCTTACATTTGCACGCTTTTTAAATGGAAAGTGCCGAAACCCACACCAACACAACGCGTGCAAGCCGAAAGTGTCAAGCGTGGATAGCGATTTTCTTCCTATGGATCGCTGGGCAGTGTAACTGCACGTGTTTACAGAGGAACGGTTCATAGACAGACTTTTCGTCTTTAGGGAATAAACCCTCTGCAAGATGCTCAGGGTCCGTGAGTAACTTCGGAGCGCTTCGTAGGAGGGATGATTATCTGCGTAGTTCGGTTTCTTTATAAGAATAAAGTAAGCCTACCTAATTTTTATGGATGAAGTGACTGAAAATAACATTATATTAAACGACTACCCCATAATAACAAAAATATCTATAAATAGTGAAATTAGTTTGACGGTGGGCGATATTTTTTTAGAAACTACCGAACCGAATTCAAGTAAATTATTTTAAACATAAATATTACAACATGGAAGTCATGTATGGTTCTCCGTACCGATTTTTTGTATTGATGTTATAAATTTATTTGACCGAAAATTTTCAATAAAATATTAACAATTGATTTCGTTCCATGCTATGTAACCACGGATACGTAAAAAAAATAATTTTTTTGTTTTCAGAAATTCACAGAAAACAAATCGCTGGGCGGTATTCACTTTCTTTCGTGTTGTTTAAATAAAAGATAATTTAATCAAACGAATCCTTTACTTTTAAAATATTAACAACTAGGTGCCATTTGTATTTTGATTATCTTTCACAGCGTTTTTACCAAAAACATGCTGATATACATGGTTTTGTTTTGAGTGTACATATTAAAAATCATTTTATACTTAATCATGACATGGAAGTCATGTACGGTTCTCCACATCGATTTTTTGTAAACATATAACAAATTCGTTATTCGTTATGTTTTTGTAACATATTTATTCGTTATATTCATTTGTAGAAGATGGTCGGAAAACACTTCCCGTCAATTTGTACATGATGCTGCATATCTGTCGTGTTACGTAGGTATATGACGCTAGCGCCCGTTTATCGATTTATGTACATACAAATAAACAACTTGAAGGCTCACACACTGTCGCCGTAATCATAATCACTTGAGCGCTCCAACGTGCGATGTTAAAGTTGCTTGTTGAACCTTATAAATAGAAACCATAATGTCAGAATGATTAATGCGTATTGCGACGATGTTACTGGTGTAGGCAGTCCCGAAACTGTCTTCTTAAAATTTTCTTTGAAATATCTTTTTAAGTCACAACACTTACTGAGCTTGACTGGGACATCCAGCACTTTCAACACTTCTTATATCAGTATCATATGTAGAAAGCTTATGTTTTTATTCTTTGATTTGTTTGATAGCAATTAATTCAAGAATAAGCAGTAACTCGAGACTTTTCCATGCACTAAAGACCAAGTTCATTGGTAAGGCAGAAATGTCGAAGAAAGTTACGATGATCATTTTCAAAAACACGTATGTGCCTTATTTATGGGGCTGAAACTTGGGTTCTAAATGGGAAGCATCCTAAACTCTCTCCACACTATGGAGATGAGATGAGATACCTTAGGATGGTTGAAGGAAAGACAAGAAGAGATAGAATCAGAAAAACTACTATAAGAGTGAGTCTTAAGACAGTAGCTTTAAAAGATCAAATTAAGAAAGCACAGTTGCGCTGGTTTGGGCACGTTCAGAGGATGGAAGTGGATAGACTTTCAAAACAACAACTGTATGAGCCAAGAATTGGTGGGAGAAGGGCTGGGAATTGGTCCTCTCTGCAAGGGCTGGGAGTGCAGACGAATGAAGCCAAGGCCCTGGCCATGCAGAGACCACGGTGACGAGACTTTTGCTCAACCTCTACATCTTGCGGTAGACGAGGATTGGAGTAAGAAAAAGAAGAAGAAGAAGAAGAAGAAGAAGAAGAAGAAGAAGAAGAAGAAGAAGAAGAAGAAGAAGAAGAAGCAGAGGATTTGTGTGATGATAAATGAATCATATTTGTAGTTTCTTTTTTCTTTCGTTCTTTTGTATATCCGTATTTTCCTTAGCTTTTCTTAACACCTTGTACCTTGCAGTTGTTTAACACTGATAACACAGAATTTGTTTTTTCAACGTTAGTTTGATTTTTGTTTTATGCTTCAAGTTTCGTTTACTATTTCTTGTAGTTTTTCATAATTCTGCATAACACGTTTTAATTGATAACAATTATTTGTTGGTAATTGTTATAAATACTTTCCGAGCTATCAGGCCTTGGTCTTATCTTGAAAAATTCAAATGTGTCAACTACTCCATTGATGGTCTCCGTCAGTAAAACAACAGTACTGTGACTAAGGCAGACGGAGACGTAGCCTTAGCCACAGTACTGTGATGTTTCTGGCGGAGACCGTAGTCAGTACTTTGTAGTCCTTTCGGTACTAAAGATGGTCACCAATGGAGTGGTTAAAACGTTTGCATAGTCCAACATAGGACCACGACTTGATAGCCCGGAAGGCATTTATAATAATTACGACGCCTGCCGTGAAAGCTTAAGGTAACAATTAATTTGTTCTGTTTGTTTTATTCATCAAGAATTTTATATTGTTTAGCTAAATTTGTAAGTCAATCTGTTGTGTGATCAAAATATTGGTAGCTACCTATAATATTCGTATAATATGGGCAGTGCCTTATTACACAAGAAGGCAAGGAAGCTTACGTGAAAAGGGAGAATTAACGATTAGAGAATTTTAAAACGTGGTGCTAAAGAAGAATACAGAGAACTGTGAGGAAAAAATGAGCAATGAAATGAGTTAATACTGTTACGACGGTCTAACTGATCGTCGTATGGTACAGTGGAAGACAAAATACAAGACACCAATATTAAAACTCTAATCACCAGCTTTAATTATCATAATTAAACAGTTTGTAACCAACAAGATAATCTCTTGCAACAAATCAAATAAAAATTGTTCGCACGCAATAAAAAAATGTCAACTGATATAAAACACAATTGTAATACAATATTGTCCCGCACAATTATAAAACACATAACACTTCGCCACCATACTACGAACCGCACTCCAATAAATCGCAACTCAAACTGACCGCTAAGCGCAGCTGTCGTCGTTTAAATAGATAGCAGAATTGTTCCTGAATAGTCGATACTACGAATGAGCAATAAAGGAAAAAATTAGAGCGTAATTAATTGGGACCGTGACACAGCGCGCGCCGCCGAGCGACTTCTGGTACAGTCTAGCTAACGCGTTGAGAATTACGTACTCGTGCACATTACAACCGGATTCCACTGGAACATTCGAGTGAAACACTTAGATTATTGTGTAATGTCGTAACAATACTATAAGTAAAACAAAAAATGTAATGAAATTTCAGTAGTTGGTTAGAGGCAGTTTATTATACACAAAAGTAATATGACCGTAGTATCCGAGAGAAGGAATTTTGGGAGAAATGCTAAGTTAAACTTAAGAAACGATCAAGTGGGCGTAGAGGACGATCTGACTACGCAGTAATCCACGGTGTGAGGCTGCAGGAAGAAGAGAACAGGCAAGGTTCAAGATACAGTTTCCATTGCGCGTTTCCTAAAATTATAAAGTCAAATCGCTGTTCAGTATAAGGTTGAAAAATGGGAATAGGAAAAGTCCAACCGGACATGCTGAGAAGATTCATTTCGTTAGCTGAATAATTTTACCACGACCTTTTTGGCTAAATCTAATTTATATCATTAGTGTGTGTGTGTGTGTTTCACGTGACGGTTAAAGTGCAGAATTTCTGAGCATACGATATCGTTACGACGGTCTCACAGATCGTCGTATTGTGCAGTGGAAACAAGATACAGACACCAATGAAGTAAGTAATGACCAGCTTTACTTGGTCACAAATAACAACTTGAAACAACGAGGTACTCACATACAATAATACTAGTTAAATTTGTCCAAACGCAATAATAATGTCACGTAATAGAGTTTAGCGCTATTCACAATGAACAGAAAAAAAATCACTTTCCACTAATCAGCAACAACTACTTGATCCGCACTCTACAGTTTCGCCATATGTAGCTGACGTCGAAGCCAGCCGCTGTTGCTTGTTAATTGTATAGGTCCCGCATGTGTTCCAGAATAAATTTCCACTCTTTTTTCGGTGTGCCAGCACAATTCGCGTAGTTAAGAGTACTCTAGAAGAGTGTTGAAGGTTCTTTAGTACACAGCCTTGACAGAGACACTGCGCCTGCTCGGCTAGCCGAGAAACGTGTAGAACAATCACGTGACTGCACGTGCCGACTTTTCGAGAGCGTTACGTGGTTTCGTGGCAATATGTTTAGAAGAATGTACTTAAATACCCTGCCTAGTTTAAGTTCTTTAGCAATTTCACACACACATATTTGTTAGTAGCTGACCGGTATAAAAACATGTACACATGCACATTAGTATAAAACCGGACCTATCTAGCAGCAAACATTTCCATCCTAGGTCGCCTATAAAAAATAAAGAGCCGAAGAAATAAATCCACCGAAGTCCCGCCAAATTCTGTCGGAAAAATAAGGAAAATTTGATTCGAAACGCAATTCAAACTGTCCACACAAAATAAATGTAAGAATGTATTTCAATATTTACTTACTTATATGTTGTATTAATTGATGACTCGTTGGGCACTTGGTGAAACATATTAATACAAAGGTTTTGTAAAATATATAAACCTTTATATATTTTACAAAACCTTTGTATGTTGTATGTTCACATAGTGTGACTGTGAACGCGTGGTCACATACGTGTATAATCATAGTAGTTATATTAATAATAGTAACAATTATAATAACAATAATAATAATAACAACAATAATAATAATAATAATAGTCGTCGTCGTCGTCGTCGTCGTCGTCGTCGTCGTTTCGCCATTATCATCGTTATCAGTAGCTATATTCTGCTTCCGCGAGAGAATCTCTCATCAGTCATTGGAAGGCAATTTTTCTTTGCTGAAAAAATGTACAAACTTGTACGACAGTGGTTACGCAGCTCATCCTTCGTGGTCATTAGAAGGACATTATAACAGATCTCTATAATGCTGATTCCATCGTGCGATACTATAGTGACTCTTTTGTAAGTTATTCTGTCATTTGATGAGATGGTTAATGTTTTGTAGAATTCGGATTGTCTACTAATCTCCGAATTGAGATTACAGGCAAAGAAGAAGAAGAACTGTTGATGGATGATGTAATAAAGGAGTTATTTCTTATTTCTACTTGCGTTTTTCTAACCCGTAAGATAAAAATACTCAAGAGATTACTCACTGGCAATGAGAAAGACTAAAACCGTAGCCTTTAAAGGTAAATATCCAGTGAGGACTAAAATAGTTATAAACAACAGCACTTTAGAACAAGTGAGTCGTTTTAAGTATCTCGGATGTGCAGTAAGCTGTGAGTCTGAATATGATATAAAATAGAAGATAAATAAATTTAGAAATATTTGTGGTATGATTCATAGAAATCTTGGAAATAAAACAAGACTCTGCACAAGGATTAAACTTTATAATACAATGCAATACCCACATTGACATATGCAAGTGAGGCGTGGGTCATGGCAGAAAAAGAACGCGGCAAGATACAGAGTGCTGAAATGCAGTTTCTTCGAAGTACTTTAAATTATGCATTGAAAGATAGAATAAGGAACGAGGATATCAGAGCAGAACTTGAAGTGGAGGACGTAGATGAAATTCTTTCAGCTTACAGAAGACAACTGTGGGATCACCTGCAAAGGATGATAGAGGATCGATGGTCGAAAGCGGCACCGAACTATAAAGCCATTGGTAGGAGAGACGTGGGTCGTCCGAGAATGAGATGGGTGCCGGAACAGGTTTAAATAACCTAATACTTGAAGAAGAGGAGGAGGAGAAGAAGAAGAAGAAGAAGAAGAAGAAGAAGAAGAAGAAGAAGAAGAAGAAGAAGAAGAAGAAGAAGAAGAAGATGATGATGATGATGATGAAGAAGATGAAAATATTATACTGGAGAATATCGAAAAATTGGAAATGGTAAAGTCAGTTTCCCGCTAAACTCGCTGAAAGGATATTTTACGTTGGCTGAATTTTACTACTGCTTTTTTGCCTTTTTGCCAAATCTAATTTACAACATTGATATGTGTGTGTGTGTGATAGAGGGAGACAGAGAGAGAGAGAGAGAGAGAGAGAGAGAGAGAGAGAGAGAGAGACAGAGATTGTGTGTACGATGGGGCGTTTCGGCTACAATTTTATCAGAACAAAAGAAAGAAGAGAACGTGTAAGTCGTTGGAGCCGAGACGCATTACTGTGTCTCGTTGCTGTCTGACGGATGTAGGTATGTACCGTACGTGACGGATCTGGTGAAGTTATTCTCTCTCCTGAAAACGCACTGACGCTCTATAAGAACGAACCCCCAAGAAGTATCATTTTCTTCTTTACTTTGTTGACATATTAGGTATGCTAGTAGCCGACCAAGAACAACACGTACGTACTACACCTCTACTGCGGTAATAAATACCAGATCAATCTCGGTACAATTGTTTCAGTCTGGCGGAACAAACGAAATGCCGAAACGTAGCAAAGTTCAATTCGAGACTCAACCGAAACCAAACCAATACCGTATCGTACATATAATAGCCACAGTAATCTAAAAATATTCAATCGATATCTGAGGCGTTCACCAGCGGCGTCAACTGTGTTGAAATCTAACTGTACTGTGGCAAAGATGCGTGCCAGTTCTCGAGTCGTTTTTACTCTGAAGATGGTCTCCAACGGTTAGGACGAAACGTCTGGTTATCGCGGCAGTAATAGACCACGGGCCTAATGGCCCTGAGAGACGTCAATTAATTTCAACACAAAGAATATGGGTTTGTGTATGCACCCATATGTGGTACACAAACTTACACATATAATCAACGGCATCGTTATTAGTTGTCTTCTACTGCTGAACAAATGCTTAAGTAGTAACTATCTAACTATATTTTTCATGTGACTCTAACTCAGTTAACTTAACAGTTTCATCAACTCTTCTTCTAAAATATCGATTTTTAAATTCAAAATATGATGGCACTTAAACATTAACAGAAGGGCTAGATCGAATAATTACAACCGTTATTAATTAACGCACACTAAATAATCTGTGGTCGTCTTCGGATGTAAGTTAACCTATTAAGTTAAAAATAAAACACGATATTTTTTCACTAACAAGCGTGGAGCGTCAGCAAAAAATTAATAAACCACCATCCTCTACAAAGTTAAACGTAACTATAGGAAAGCTGATGGTCGGATTTGTTTCATGTAGGGGTTTTGTTTATGTGTCATAATGTGTTTGGCTTTGTTGACTATTTGTTTTACTGAGTTTTGGTATCTGTCGGTGGGGTCGTGTTTTAGTTCTGTGATGTTGTTCTGTTCTATGAAGTCTTGTACTTTTTTGTGTAGGTTGTCTGTGGGGATAATTACAGTCGTGTTGCCTTTGTCAGCTTTTACAAATGTGATGTTGTGTTTGTGTGCCTTTTCCCTCAGTTTGATGGCTGTGTGTATTTCTGAGTTGTGGTTGTTGTTGTCTGGTGTCTTATGTACTCCTACTGTGTTGTTTATATTATGTCTTAATGTGTCTTGATGTTCTGGTGCTGTGTTTTGTATATTTGTTTCTGTGTCAATTATGAGCTTTGTTAGTGTTTGGTTGTTATGTTTGTAATGTATGTTATGTTTTAGGCCTTTATCAAGGAGTGTTTGTTCGTTTTTTGTGAGTGTGACGTTCGTGAGGTTTACTGTACGTGGGTAGAATTTGTGCGAGGGAATTATATCTGTTTTGATTGGTGTCAGGTTTTTTATTTTTCTGTCGTGTTTTGTCTGTATGATATGTATTTGTTTCTTTGTCCATTCATTTGTGTGATGTATTAGTTCAGTCATGTAATTGTGTCCGTATGTGTTGGCGATATGTAGGTGTAGTGTTAATGCTTTGCGGTAAACATCGACAATAACATGAACATACTACACGTACACACAAAAGGCCGAAAACTAGACACTCTAGAACAATTAGAAATATACAAACACACAAAAACAAATAAAAACGACATCCTAAACGAACAGACAATTCAAATCGCACGCATTATTCGAACACATCTCACCACACACACACAGCTTCAATCTTTCGAAACACTTTCTCGTCGCCAACAACAAGACGAGCAGCGCTACTAACGACAGCCTCTGATGAAGCCTTCTATAGGTGACAGCCGGTTTAGGCTGTAAGGTAAAACTTTACGTTTTTACTTATAAAAAACTTTGTGTTCCGAGTCGTCAATATTATAGTGATATTTAGAAAAAATTATATAATTTTAAAATCAAAGGAATGTATTTCACTAAACAGAAGTCCAACCTCTAAAGAAAAACAAGGAAAGTTCTGTCCAGCGGACTTGGAAGGTAAGTAACGATCCTTTCTATACAGTTTTTCTATAGTTTCGTTTGACTTTATAGACGGTGGTTTAATCATTTTTTGTTAACGGTTAACGCTTTGTTTGTAAACGAATCTCTGGTAGGCTTAAGTTTGTATTTAATTTACTGGAATACTTTATCACCTGAAGACGACCACAATTTGCTTAGTGGTTGAAACGTTGTGTGATAAATTATAAAGATGGTAATTGTCCGAGCTGATCCTTCTGTTAATGTTCTAAAATATTGTTTTGGTGGTTATTTCAAGTTACAACAAATCTTCTGTGCAAAGCGTAGAATCCATCTTCTGATGTAGGGGTAAATCGCATCATCTGCAGCACTCAGCCTCGTTAGCTGACTTGCTGACATATCTTACGTGAACTACAGATCCCGCTGGCGAGCTTCTCTGTAGAATCGCAATGTTAATTTCTTTTTGTTCAAGTTCTTTTCTTACAGTGTAGATTTTGAGAGATTTCGACTATATTACGTGTAGTATATCTCATCTCTGTGTTTAATATTATGGGAATGCCATTGTGTATTTAGGTTATGTATGCAAATGAGGGGACTGCGTCCACACTGATCAACCCTCGTTAAGTAGCTATCCTGGCGTTACACACGAGAGAGCCTGCTGTGTGATTTTGAATCACTTGTAATTTAATAAATAATGTTTCTACTCTGTTGTGTTGTCGCAGTGTAAGACTTCAGCGGCGCAATTCCTGATTTAAAGCATGCACATAAACATGGAAGAAGTAGATAGATAGAATAAATTCAAAAATTAAAGTACTTAAAAACCGCGGATTTTTGGGAAACCAAAGGCATGGAACATGTCGGTGTATACTATCTGTAGTAGCTGTGTGTCTCTACAGGAAAATATTAGGAAGGTTGTGTGGCATTGAAAGTGACCAAGTACAAACCTGACGTTAAAATGAACCTGGGAGGCGCAAGGGCATAAATTACATTAAACGTTTAGTACAGATTTTCAAATATTATGGCTCCAGATTACAGTATATTGACTTTGGAATTCAGGTTTAAGTTTATAAACCCATTAAGTATAACGTATTTATTTATTCAGGTTGAATAGTCATCATCAACTTTATTTTGGTCTGTTCCGGTCCGAAGCAAAAAGACTAGAGCTGGTCACTCCAACTCTCACACTGGTTCGACCATCTCACACCTCTCCGTCCATTCAGGTTATAAGCCCATAGTTGCTTGGGAATGCAGAATCATCTACTCAGTTAAGATTTTCCGACTACTCAAGCCGATATTGGGCAATCCTACCCTGCCGTACGTTGACATTTCTTTTGCTGTCTTGAAGAGTATATCCTTAAAAGTTTCATTTCGCCGCTTCAAGACGACTAGCCTGCGATTTTGTTAAAGTCAAATTTTCAGACCCATAGAGAAGTGTGAGGATGGCCATCATCTTGTGGAACAATAGACCGGCTTATTTTTGGAATATTACAGGCTTGAGTCTAGTTGGATTCAGCCGGCTGAAACACTGCGTACAGGGAAAACTGGTCCCTTTATTCCGGTAAGACAACCGGTTTATGGGGACAGTAAATAGACAAGTGAGACAGTGAGACAACCCTGACAGTAAATAGGCCTGGACGTTAAGCCCGAAGGTGGCAGCCCCACCATAGTCTTACCCTGGGATATATGCTAGTAGCCTATTCAGGGGACATATTACTTACTAAACTGTCGCAAGATAGATGAAACCGAACGCAGGTTGAATAGTGTTAAATTAAATACTTCAGAAGCAATGAGTAATATTTTGATTTGACACTAATCTGGATAATTATTACACAATTCAAACATTTAAAGTAAAAGTAATTAGTTTGTTGTTAGTAGGTAGTGTAAAAACATAAAAACATTCCTATATTTCAGAGGTATTTAATCCGTTTTGAGGTGGTTATTTTGGCCAGCTGTGTAAGATTGTATGTTACTTTGGCCCAACACTATTAAACGTTTGCTGACCCCTGTCAGAAACACTCTTTTCCTGTTTTTTTTTTGTAACGAAATCTCTCTCTCTCTCTCTCTCTCTCTCTTTCACACACACACGCGCGAGCAGACTTACAGGATGTTTACGAAATAACCGCAATATTTCAGAAAATGTTTCATGAGCAAACATGAGGGGTAAAACGAACGTAAAAAAATAGTTCTGAAGCCGCTTTCTACTTACGACATGTAAAACATTATCCCTAACGTGACTTTAATATAAACATTGGGAATTGTCAGAAAAATTAACTTTAAATGACCATTGACTTTAATGACAGAATTTACAGTTTTAGTTTTTAACGTAAAACTTGCTACACATTTAGTTTTGTGTTTTGATCTTGTTATTACTTCCATGATCCGTAAGGAAATTGAAGTATGGTGATCGCGAAAATAACGTGTTTGAGATAAGGGCTGATTCTGATTGTACTACCCTCAAAACATAAAGAAAAGGCATTTTCCAATGCGTGTGTGTGCGTGTGCGTGTGTGTGCGTGTGCGTGTGTGTGTCTGTCTGTGTATCTGTAATTTTTTCTATGGCGAACTAAAACTGCCGCAAATTCATACAGAATTAAATATTTTTTTTCTTAATAATAATGAAAACCAATGTGCTTCGGGTGTTAAGAACCAATCTGAAGGCAAATCTACAAAACATTTAAAGTGTGTTGTAAATCTTATTTGTTAAACACTTATAAACAATGAAATAAACTTTAAAAATGTAGGACCTACTTCTTCATTATCTTTAACAATATTTAGAAAAAATTGTTTAATTGGTTTACAAGCTTAACAGGATTATTGAAGAAACATAGCATATATAACTAGTAAACCTTTATCGTTATGCGATTGCAATAAAAAAAAGTATCGTGTTACTCATTTTCAAATAATCATAAGTTTATTGTTATTCGACTAGATGTAGTCACCACTGTGGTATAAAACTGATATATAATTGTTATTATTTAGAATAATACCTATATACTTGAAGTTGCGGAGTAGTATTCGTTAGAAGGGCTTACGCACATTCTAAAACTTTGTCTTCACAAAAAATATTGTGGTGTCCAATTTATAATAAGTAGGCTTATTTAGGGTTAGAAGTGGTATATTCAGAATTTGCATAATTTAATTGGCAGAGTAATTGTTGTACGTTGCACACACTTCTGGTACAGAATTAAAGAATATCGTAGTTAAGAAGCAAGTATTATTTGAAACTAGAATGCAACTAATTGTAACAATAAATTACAAAGTTATTGATGTTGTGTACTGCTTACATGCCGTAGTTCCAAGAATTGTATTAAGGCATCGATTCCGCTGACAACAAATAATTCAGTCTCGTGTACAATCACCAGAGGACGCTTCGGAAGCTATGTCAAAGATTTGCGTATTAAGAAAGCATTCATGTTTGTGCCTGTGTGCACGATGGTCGGGTTTATTTGAAGTGTTAATCTTAAAACTTTTAAGTTACTAGAAGTAATGAAAATGTGCGTTTTTGTTTTTTAACACTGAAGACTGCGGTGTAAGATACTGGCTACTAATTTCTTGTAATTTTTGAAGGTAAAAGCTTTCATAATACATAAAAATATTTTTTGTATAGCTAAACTTGTAATGGGAGCAATCGTAAACGAAAGAAATATTGTAAATCAACTAAAAATTTGCTTTTATTCATAAACATGTTATTTGACTTTGATTAAATGTTTTGTATTCAACAAGAATAAAATAATAAAATTTTACTGTATCTTCAAATGACTTGTAATAGAAATGAGAAGAAACGTGATTATTTACCTCTAAATAATTTTCTTCTTTTAGCAATTAATTTTAGTTGTTTGGAAGCAGTTTTATACATATGAATATAGTTTCATATAATCTTGGCAAGTATATGTTTATATGGGATTATTAGAAAAAAATTTCAAAATTTGTAATTTACAATAATTGCTAGATACAGCCTACATAAAAATAATTGATTAATTGGATTTATAAAATAAATATTTTAAACTACAGTATGTTCATGGTTATTTAATTTAATAAATTTAATTTTACATAATTAAGGATAACAATTTTATTTTATTGTTAGTGTGACATGATGTTTTAAGAATAAAATGTTACAATATTACAACACTATATTTTAATATCATATAATGTATTAGGCTTGGAATTATATTATTATAGAATTACAATATTTTTATTACTAGTATTATATTTAGCCTAATGTACAATATTGTATTGTACGTTATTATTATTATTTTGGCATTGTATTATTGCAATTACAACACGTGATTTTGTTTGGAAAATGTAAAAAAATAATAATCATCATTATCATAAGTATAACAACACAATGTTTTATTTGATGACTACCTTCATTATAGATCACATGAGTTGTATAAGACATCGATTCCATTGCCAATTATTCATTTGGTTAAGTAACAATTGCTAGAGGCCACTTGAGAATTTGAGATTCGCGTTTAAGAAAACATTCATGTTTATTCTTGTGCGTTACGAATTTATTTTTCTTAAATTTTTGTTGAAGTTAAAAATTTCAGACTGTTCATGTATATATGCTTTAAAAGTATATTTCCTTTTTTTTTTAGACAAAACGTTCCATTAAATAAAATTGGTTGGCACTTTTTGAAAGTAAAACCCTTCCATAATGTCTACTACTTTAGTTTGCCTTGGTCAAACGTGCTGTATGTGCGATTTAAAATTAAAACGCTAGTATATAGCGTAACAAACTCTGATTATTTTATAACAATACAAATTACGATTGAATAAGATAATATTGTAACATTAACGTAATCAAATTATATTAAATATTAATACAAACTTTTAAGAAAATTGTTAGGACGTTCAACACTTCAGAAAATATTATAGGTCGACTATCTCGTATGGTTAAGTGTCAAGTAATTTATTCCCTTCTTATATTATAATCTACTAATGTGATAAAATTAGGTTTTGAACGATTTTTATTTTGAAATGATTAACCGAATTATGTCAACTAAGCGCGTTTGTCTGTAGAAAAACTAGATTTAATAAATAGCAGTGGCAAGTCTAGGGTTTATAATGTGGGAGGAGGGTCTAACTTATTAGTTTTAAATAGCAATTATGCAAATGCAATTAGCAAATAATTATATGCAATTATTGATTATCAAAAAAGTAATTTGCATTTACATACAATAACAACCGTGCATAATTAAGAATATAATCAAAACCATTAGTTTTATGAGGAGCCTGGGGCTTCACGGTTCATGCCGGAGCATTATCCTTAATTACTGACACCCTTAATTAATTATTAACCTTAATTAGGTAAAATTAAATTTCTTAAATTAAATAACTATAAACATTGTTTAAAATAATTATTTTATAAATTAAGTTAATCAGTTACTTTTTATGTAGGCCGTATCTTGAAAATTGAAACACTAAATTTAAAAAAATATTTATAATAATGCACATAAATATAGTTATACAATAGTAACAGTTATATAATAGTAACAGTTATATACCTATAGTAATAAACATAGTAATAGTTATATGAGACTATATTCTTTTATATAAAACCGCTTCCAAACAACTACAGTAAAGTTAATAGAAGAAAATTAGAATAAAGTGGTTATTAGAAACACTATACGTAATGCTTATCTTGTTTACTAGCTGTAGTTGGTTCAATACTGGTATAACGGTATACTGTACCTGTAAGCGGATCTTTGGTTACCATTTTGTATGTGTGTGGGGGGGGGGGAGTTGTACGCGTTCCATATCTATAAACCAGAAGCGGAAACAGTGAGAGTGTGTGAATGCCAAGATGTTTTTCCCTTGGGGGATTTAAATCACAGTCCCAATTGCTAAATCATAATCACGTATAAGTTGTTAAGCGTACAGAATTATGTTCCTTAACCGCTGCACTATGAAAACCTTTGTGATCAGCTTTATACAATCTTGACAATGTCAACGCAATCATTAGCTTATAGCTTTATGCCTTAAAGGACCTGACTTCATAAGAAAAAGTCCACATTAGTTTTAACTGACCTAAAGGCAAGCGTATTTATGAACTTGTTATATTTCCTTTTTTCTTGATATCATTAATAAAGCAGTACTGTATACATGTAGGACCTACTAACAAGACGTTAAGTCTACTTGATACATATGTTGGACGTCATAGAATATATTCATCATCAGCCATGATGACAGCCTGGCAAAGGATTTGGGTAAAAATCCTCTACTCGGACTGCTTCCATCTTAATATTATTTTCGCTTGGCGTTTTGATTCCAAGAATCTTGGCTCGAAAAAAATCCTCAGAAGCTGCGAATGGCGGTTGAAAGACCCTATCGATAGATCCAACAATCCGTCAGAAGCCACTTACAGCTGTTGAGGACGATCCTAGATTCAAGGAATTGAAATGTTAAGCAAAAAATATTACGATGAAAGAAGTCCTCGGAGACCAGACGGTTTACCCGATAGAAATCAACATGACCGGCTCTAGTATAAGCCCGGAATATTAAACGTGGCAACGTTGCGTCTGAGGCCTAAAGCACAGTGCAATAAAATAGCTAAAGTAAACATGTTATATTTTGATT
Organism: Magicicada septendecula; assembly: GCA_034769895.1. Classification (NCBI taxonomy): domain Eukaryota; kingdom Metazoa; phylum Arthropoda; class Insecta; order Hemiptera; family Cicadidae; genus Magicicada; species Magicicada septendecula. The sequence continues at coordinate 77,713,420 of CM068368.1, read as the reverse complement.
TAATTTCATAGCATTACTAAAGTCATGAGTAATCCTATTTATAGCCAAATCTAAATTATACGTCTGTGCGCACTTAGTACTATACGTTTAAGTTGAAGAAATTAATAAATTAGTGTTATGCCTAATGAATTAATGTTGTTCGAATGACTTAATTCGTATCATATAAATGAGTTAATTAGTATACTTCTTAAATAATATAACAGTATTTTACGTAATAAACTTTTAATTTTCAAAAAATGAATAATTATGAAACTGCTGTTAACCGCAATTAAAAATTACGCGATTTGATTATTGAAATACATAAATTAAGAGATCGTCTAGTCGGCCTCAAATATCAGCTGGTTACAGTGTTGCCACGTTTAATATTCTGGCCTTCTACTTGAGCCGGCCATGAAATCCGCCATCGGCAATGAATTGTAAAGAAATGTTTGTGTTTTGGTTGAACATTGCTTTTGGTCGATATTAATAATATTTCAAATATTAATGTTTTAAATTGTAATATATTTTGTATTAAAACGTATCATTTGTATTAGCCTTCTTACTTATATTCCCATTAAATAACATAATGATTTATAATTATAAAAAAAACGGAACTGTCCCAACATCCGTACCCGCACTACATTTTCGATATTTTGAATATGCGATTGTATCGACATACTACGATTTGAAGAAGAAGAAATGTACTAATTGTAAATTATTAGCAAGAGAAAATCAATGGTTACCGACTACAGCGGTTTCATCACGTCAATCAGTATGACCCACAGAGTCTGCTATTTAGTGTATGTTGCCAAGAGATACAACACGTTTCGAGAAAACTAAGAAAGAATGGAGAGATCAAACTTTAGATTGAGAGTTGAGCAGCGACACAAAATAACACTGAAACGGAGAAGATCCAATATATGCATGGAGAAGAAGAAAAAGAAGAAGAAGAAGAAGACTACGTTGCATCTTTAATTTTTCCGAGCTGCTGGAGTTAAACACTGTGAAAGACAATTGGAACTGTCCCAATATCCGTACCCGCACTATATTTTCGATGTTTTGAATATGGTATTGTATCGATATACTACGATGTGAAGAAGAAGAAAAAGTGTACTAATTGTAACTTATTTTATTCCTTAATGTAAAGCAAAAATACGTCTTGTTTTCATTTGTAAAACGAATAAATGTTTTTGGTTTTTAACTTATACTCTTTAAAGAAAAAAAGTCAAAGGAAAAATATAACGTTTAATGTGTCTACACAATGCTTGAAAGAGAGAAACATTAAAAACAAAAACATAAGGTATTTTCATCTAGAAACAATAGAAAATTTAAAGTGATAAATGTAATTATTTCTGAATAGTAAGTTTAAAACAAAAAAACAACAACGTATTAACAAATAAAAACAGATTTGTTATTTGTTAGGTGGTCAAAATTCCTTTATGTTATTCAGTAAAACTTCAGAAACTGTATTGGAAGTAAAATTTATGCGAACACAAAAAAAAGTTTGAGACATGTTAAGCATCCCGGCTTTCCTTCGAGTTGGTTGCTTTTTATGTGATGTGGACAAAATGAGTATTATCGATAAAACGAGTACTGTTGAAAAACAAGTTCTGTTTAAAAGGGGAGACATGTGTAGTAACAGCCAAAGGGTGGCGCTTTAGCCACCCCGCTGTATTTGGAGTTGTTTGTCTGTGTGGATTTTACAAAAAGCGAGTACTATTTTAAAGTCATAACGGTTTCCATGTGTAATTTTAGTTTGCATGTTCACCTAATAACCCCAAGTTGTGGCGTTACAGGCACACATCGAAGTTATATTATTAACAGAAAAATTTTTTTGTAAAAAAATGAAACAATGAAATACGATTGTAATCGTCAACAAACTATAACATATTAAAATAAATTTTCACGATTTCTATTATCTAACTAAAATTATATGCGGTATTCACTACATATAGGTGCCAATAATCGTATAATCGAAATATCGAAAATGAGTGCGGGTATGGTTTTCGGGACTATACAGAAAAAACTTCTTCCTATTCTATATTTCAGGTAGGACCAAGAAACGTAATTTCTATTATTCATATTAGGATAATAAGTTACAGATTACGCTGAGATACTGAAGGGGAATGAGTTAAACAAGTAATCTAATCTGTGTCATGTGTGTTTACTTGTGCACTCTAGACAAAATAGTAAAGAGAAAACTAAATAACTTCGTGGCGGGCAAGTTTGATTAAAACGTCTATCCCGGGCGGGCCGCAGTTCCGAGACTGACAGAAATAAATTGTATAAGTTTAGTTTTTCTGCAACTGTCAAACTGAACGCAAGTAATATTGTTTAATTAAGAGACAAAAATATTAGAGAAGAACAATTTTTGCATCTTCAGCATCGTAGACGTAAGCGTTCTGCCAAGCGTTATGAAATTACTAAATCGTAATGTCTCTTTAAATTTCCTAGTCTGTATCCGGGCGCAAAACCTAAGCAAATAAAACACCGGCAGAAACTTGAAATGCATAGGGTTAACCGTTAACGCTCATTACATATTTGTGTAAAAATATTTTTTTTAATTAGGGTACTATATACAAAAATAGTGTTACGAGGTCTAGTGATTGTCGTACGGTACAGTGGAAAAACAAAATACAAGACACCAATTAAGTCACTAATCACCAGCTTTAATTATCACAAGTAAACAGTTTGTAATCAACAAATCAAATAAAAATTGTTCACACGCAATGAAGTGTCGACTAATATAAAACACAATTGTATTACAATTGTCCCGCACGATTATAAAACACATAACACTTCGCCACAATAATTACTTTTCACGAATAACTACTTGAACGCACAGAGTAATCGCCCGACAATAACTGAACTGTAAGCAGCAGGTATGGGCTATTTATAGTCTACAGGGTTCCATAATATGCGTCCTTAACAAGCCATAAAAATTTCAGCGCAACCTTCGCAGAAACACGCATCGTTTTGCTAATTGAGAAACTGAACAACGCTATCGGATGTAAGAGATTGTTCCAATTACGCAAAACTGTCCCGCGTGTTAAGCGTCACGTACACATTACAGCTGCGGGATTAGAGTACAACAACGTTCTTCAATGTACCAGTACGTTCCGTAATGGCGTAACGCCTTTTCTCCATTACGTAACAATAGGTACATACTTTTTGATAAAATGAATGCTTTTTATAAAATATATATAAGGAACATATTTATTCAGACATAAAGTTTTTTTTAATGGTATTACAATCTTTTCAGGATTTGTATTTTAGCTTTATGTCTTCCACGGCTGAAAGCATTTGAAAAATTCTTCAGATAACTCTGATGGTTACAAACCATGGGGCATTTCTTGTGGCTCCCAGTACTGGTTCCTAGGTTTGAATTACTGGTTGTTTCCCACAGGTGTGACGTAAATCGAGACAGATTTTACGATAGCTTTGTAAATTCGAAACTTGTTGTCCAATTTCACCTTGGGCTTCCTGCCACGGTGTACAATTTTTGAAATTTAGACCAAGCGATTTATTTCTTCCTCTTCATAAAGATATGTTTTGCTAAGCGAGTCGTCGGTTGATATGCAGACCCATGTATTTTACCTCGTTTCCATGCTTCAGTGTACTGGTGTACAGTCATTTTTGTCATGGTAAAATTTACATGGGCTGATTTGGTTACATTGGCTTTAATTTCCCTTTTATTTTGCCAGGGATTTATTTCATCTAGGTGTTGCTGCAAATTGTGTGATGCAGTCCTGAGACATGTGCAGACCTTTAGTATTGTCAAACCACAAACGTAAATCCACAAAAAAACTTTTCTTTCTTTTTTTTCCACTTTAAGCATTAAGTTGTATACCTGTTCCGACGCCCGTCTCATCCTCGGACGACCCACGTCTCTTCTATCAATGGCTTTATAGTTCAGTGCTGCTTTCGGCTATTGATCCTCTGTCATCCTTTGCAGATGATTCCACCATTGTCTTCTGTAAGCTGAAATAATTTAATTGATGTCCTCTACTTCGAGTTTCTATCTGATATCCTCATTCCTTGTTCAGTCTTGTAATGTATAGTTTAAAATATTTCAAAGAAACTGCATTTCAGCACTTTGAATCTTGCCGCATTCCTTTTTTGTCATGACCCACGTTTCACCCACATATGTCAATGTCGGTATATTGCAATTGTCTTATTAAATTCAATCCTTGAGCTGTGTTTTGTTTTATTTCTAATATTTCTATGAATAGTACCACAAATATTTTTAAATTTATTTATCTTCTCTTTTTTATTATTTATTCAGATTCATAGCTTACTGCACATCCAAGATATTTAAAACGGCTCGCTTGTTCTAAGGTGCTGTTATTTATAACCACCTTAGGCCTTACTGGATATTTACCTTAAAAGGCCATGGTTTTAGTCTACTCTATTGTCAATTACTACTGGAATTGTCAGTGAGTCCTTTCTTGCCACTTCTTGTAAATTGAAACATAGCTCTTTGTAAATCATTCTCATTTTCTTGAATAATAGCTATGTCATCTGCTTGTAGCAGGGAACCCATACCAATTGATTTGTTAAGCTGTATTCTCGAAGTCAATCTGGATTTCCATGCTCTCAACATGTTGTCAGTGTCTATAATATGCAAGGTCAGTTGTTGGTAACAAGGTTACAAAACAACTGAAAGCAATATAAATAAAGCATTCTGTGTAAATCAGCACATTTATTTTTGGATTTTGTAGAAGTAATAAATATTCATTTTTACCAGTAAATAGTTTTGTTGATACTTTTATGGTTACATAGAGAAAAGTCGATGGAAGTTAATTTTTTGTACGCTGCGCTGAGTTGTGTAGAGATAACAACATATGCCGATAACACGCACGCGCGCGCGCGCACACACACACACACACACACACAGAAGGCAGCCGAGACACAAAATGTGACTCTAGAGAATATGTGTGCATCACAATACATTACAGCTTTTTCTTTCCACCACAAGAAAATCGTATTCAAAATCAACGTGTCTGCACACACGCACACACACACACACACACACACACACACACACACACACACACACACACACACACACACACGAGTTATTGTAAATTCGATTTCGAGAATTCAGTCAACGTAAAATATCTCTTAGGAAATTGAATTTTTCAATTTTATTTTCGATGTCGGAAACAGTGGGTTGCTTACATTTCATTTTCGGCACACTCAAAAAGTAGATAACATGTAGTCATATAAATACAAACACACACATAACACATACACACATGTTACACATTATTGTTTTAGCGTAAAACAGTTTGTCAACTTTCATAAAAAAGTCATTCCATATTCAACTGAGGTGTGTGAATTTAGAGCTACCATTGAAAGAGTTAATCATGGATAACCCTTACAGGAGTTTAGTCATATTTTTAAAATCTTCAAATGTAACATTGAAACACTCAAGCAGTCCAACTAAATTAAATGTTTACCTATCGAGCTTCTTTCAACGTATATGTCAAAACTAGGCAACGCAGAAACAACCAAGAATACGCCGCTTCTCATATATATATATGTATATGTGTATATATATATATATATATATATGGAAAGAATGAATCCATATATATACACTTATTATTCTTACGTTCCAAAATTCGTCTTTAAAGTTTATCTTTTCGATGAAGTTTATGATTAGTACTCTGGGCTGTACCATTCTCGATAGGAAGAAGAATGTTCATATAAGGACGAAATTGGGGGTCGACCCATTTTGGAACAACTAAGGAGCAACAACAGAAGGTGATGTGAACATTTGGGAAGAATGGAGGTTCAAACGGCAGGTTCAAACGGTGTAGTACGGTCGTTACAAGAACTTGGAATGGAGTTCTCCTATAAACGATTGGCGGGTATGAGAAGGTTTCAGAAGTTGTTGCTTTAGCCTGTTTCTACGACGGAGACGCGACTCCGTGGTTTCCTAAGCCCGGAGAAGCGTTGGTATGGTCGTCTCGGATGGCTCCTGCAATTAATCACTTGCACACCTCGCGCATTTCCGTGCCCAAGGTTTAAACCCAGCCGATTAATCAGATATAAAGAAAAGTAGAATCCCGTGGGAAAGACATGTCAAGAGAATGTTAGAGACATCCACATTGAAGAAAGTTTTTACGGAGAGACCTGATGGAAGAAGAAGGAGGGGTCGGCCCAGAAAACAGATGATCTTAAGGACGACCTGCGCAGGCTCGGTGTAAGAAGGTGGATACTGAGAGTAGAGGATCGGGACTCTGGAGGCGAATTGTCTAGGAGGCCAAGGCAGTCCAAGAGCTGTAACGCCAATTAAGAAGAGGAAGAAAAAGAAGAAGAAGACGACGACGACGAAGAAGCGGTAAAGGAGGCCGTTAATTTTTATTTGTCTCCCTATAGACCCTCTCATTTTCAGTGAAACAATTAACGCGCTTAAAAGTACCATTTGTTCCTATTATTAGTATTGTAGTGAAGGTCACTGTAGTTTATTGATCTCAAATATGAAAAGTTTCTTTTCTTCTTGTGTACATGAAAGACTGATCTTGGTTGCCGTTTACCATTTTCTCCGTTCGGCTGTGTTCTTTAAAAGTTGGGAGTATATTAAATTAATTCCCCATTAGGTACCAGCCTATAGATGGGTAAGTCATGTGGAGGAGCTGCCCCCTTACGGGCCATGGCTCCCGGTAATTTCTATTCAGGGTTGTCTTCCCCTAACCTCTGACGCCCCAACAACTAATTGGAAGGCAGCAGAAAAGTATAATCCTATAACAATAGGGCGCACTATTACAGCAAACTAAAAATTAAAGTTTTGCAAAGTTATGAAAGTCTCTGTACTGGGCTATGGGTGTGAATTATGGACAAGAACCAAGAATCAAGACAGTAAAATACAGGCCTCAAAAATGCGTTCTTAAAAGGAGTTAAAAGGTGTTCTAAACTTGACCATATAGCGAATGAGTCCATAAGAAAAGAATTACAAGGTTTAAACTGGAATAAAAAATTAAAAGAGTACAAACAACGACGGAAAGAACACTTTGAAAGAATGTCAGATTCCAGACTGGCGAAACGAGTTGGGAAATACAAACCTATAGGACACAGGTGTGTGGGTACACCCAGAAGAGATGGCTGGCGGATCTTTCATGGCGGAAGACGCGGTACCTTGCCTATGCCGTGTTGTGAAGATGATGATGATGGTTGCTATTGGAATGCAATGTAAAACGTGTAAAAATAACTATTGGATTACGTCGTACCAATTTTTTAATTGACATATCTGGTAACGTCTTGGTCTGGTGTTTTCAGTTAATGTCGAGGTATAAAACTGACTATTTCTATCTACCAACTTTGCCCATCGATATGAAGCGAAGAAAATAAAAACTAACAAGGTAATAAATATTTTCTTCTTGCCCCAATTCGATTTATGTTTTCAGAAAAATATAATTAATTATTCTCATTGATTATTAAAAAAAGTGAACGTCAATTTCCTTAGACTAATAGATATTCTCAAAGTTATTAAATACCCTCGGGGATCTTCTTCAGGATGGCATACGAAATGTTGCCGACGATGTCGAGAATTTACAGCAACCAACCACGGCCTAACAGCTCCGTATTTAATAATTTTGAGAACATTGACACCGGCCGTGTAAGCTTAAGATAAAAATCTAGTGGATATTGTTACGACATCACAGAACAATCTACGTGTTTGTCGAATGTGCCAGAAGAATCTCGATGTAACGCGTGTGGCGTACGTGCTTGTCGACGCATTTTCGAGAGGTTTCTCGAAGGCGCCAGCCGCGCGGACTGTGTCAAGGCCGCAGTTAATTACGTAGTTCACACGAGCGCTAAGACGCAATTAGGAACATTCTGGTATGTTATCACAGGTATAAATACATGGCGGCAGCGGCCTTAAGTTTCAATATTAGTGGGATATATTGACAGCCCGGTTCGAGAGTTACTGTCGGGCGAAATTACTGTGCGCGTTCAAGTGGTTATTAGTTAAGAGTGGTGTTTTATAATCGGACGGTATAATTGTAATACAATTGTGTTTAATTTAGAGGACATTTTATTGCGTGTGAACAATTTTCATTTGATTTGTTTTAGAGACTGTGTTGTTAATTAAGAACTGTTTAACTGTGAAAATTAAAGGTGTGATTAGTAATTTAATTTGTGTCTTGTACTTATTTTGTTTCCACTGTACCTACGACGATCGAGTAGACCGTCGTAATAATATCATTACGCTACTCAAATAGGTAACAATTATAATTAGTTTTATTTTGTGTATTTCTTGTGACAGTCACGTTGAAAGATAATTTTTTTATCTTATTATATTTTTTGACGTAGCATAACGCTTTCACAAAACAGGATTTACGCTATGGATTTGTCGTTGTGCGAGCAAAATAAACACAGCCATGAGGTCAGTTTAGGACAAAATATGTCAAAGTACGTTATCTTGATATAATAAAAGCAATAAGTAACGAAAATGAGGTAGACTGTATCAAGTGCACTGAATATTGAGTAATGATTATTCTTCCGCTGTGTAAAAGAACTAAAAACTATACAAACGCTTCTGGCAAAAATTTGATTGTTTAAGACGTTTGTGTGGAACGGTCCGCGATTCTGAGTCTGAACAGAAATAAATTATATAAGCTGTTTGCAAACATGAAGTAAATGAAAGCTGGATTATTTCATTAAAAAGAAATATTGGAAAATAATACTAAATTTTTTAGTTTTTTACCTGTTTTATGTAAAACAAGTTTTCTCATATGGGCCTTAAAGTTTGTTTTTAATACTATACTAGAGGACAGGATTTTAGTTTGATGTAAAATACTTTGTTAAGAAATTTTTGTAGTTTTAGAACAGTATTAATTAAATACTAAATAACGCATTTACTAGAAGAGTACTGAAGCAGTTGACTGTTATGGATAGTAGAAAAGTATTGTTCATGTACCGTTTTCATGTAAACTTACTACAGTATTGTTCTAAAGCGCAATATTGTTTGTAGGGTGCTTATATAACATAATTCAAAAACATATTTGTGTTTTTGTATTTTTTTGTCATTTTACATCTTAATTTACAGAACTGAATATCATTTATCGATTTTTTGTGTTAATTTTTGTTGTCGGGTTTTCTGTGTCTTATTAATAAACCACGAGAAATGAATCCCGTTTCTCTCTCAATATAGTGTTACGACATTACAAAACAATCTACGTGTTTATCGAATGTTCCAGAGGAATCCAGCTGAATGTTGTGGCGTACGTGATTCTCAGCGCATTTACTAGACTGTGACATTATTCGCGCGACTGCACGCACTGTGTCAAGGCCGCAATGAATTACGTTCTAGTGTTTTGTAGTAGACGTCTATTAGCGAATATTCTGGAACCTCAGCGGGATGTAAATACAAGTACTCAGGGACGCGCAGTTCAGTTATTGTCGGGCGAAACTCTGTGAGTTTGAGTTGCGAGTTACTTTGTCGGCGATTACTGTGTGAGTTCAAGTGGTTATTAGTGAAGTGTTGTGTTTAATAATCGGGCGGGACAATTGTGATACAATTGTGTTTTATATTAGGTGACATTTTATTGCGTGTGAACAAGTTTTATTTGATTTGTTGTAAGAGACTGTCTTGTTAATTACGAACTGTTTAATTGTGATAATTACAGCTGGTGATTAGTGACGTAATTGGTGTCTTGTATTTAGTTTCCACGGTACCATACGACGATCAGTAGACAGTCGTAACAATAGGAAGCTGTGTAAACTATTAGAAGCAAAACTATCAAATTCATGTCTATTTCATGTATTGATAAAAGACTGTATAGTATACACATACAGACACGTACTGACGCTCCTGATTTTTTTTCAGGTACACCTTTGCACAGATAGACAAGATAGGTTCTCTCACGTTCTCACATAAGCACATACGACACGTGTACTGCAGAAGGTATGTAAATTCGTCAATAAGTCTATAAGTCTACGAGAATCTTTGTCTATATAATCGTGGCAAGAATATCATTCTTTAGGCTTAACGCTTTATCCCTTTATTTTGAAAATACGTTTACAACTTTGAAATTATTATCATCATCCGGGCTGTTAGGCCGTCGTCCACAGCTGTCGTTACTGACGAACGTTTCGGCTCCACCGTCGGAGGCCACCATCAGTGTCTAGATTGGCACGGTGTCCGCCAATTCACCTCAGAGATGAGGTAGAGACTGTACAATGTAGAGACTGATGATGGCCTCCGACGGCGGGGCTAAAACGTTTGTCAATAACGATAATTGTGGACCACGGCCTAACAGCCCTGATGATAATAATAATTTCAACAATGCGATTCTTAAAATTATTATTAATCGATAGCGCGATATATTCATTACAAATTATAAGACTTCGGACATTAGGCATCGTAAGTTAAAATTAATAAACACGACGTTTCGACCTCTATAGCGTCAGAGGTATTCTTCATGCGAACAATGTGTATATTGTACAGGGTGAGATCTAAGGTTGCCACCTCTCCCGATTTGATCGGCAGACTCCCGAAATCGTATCGTTTCTCCCGACTCCCGATTTTAATTTTAAGCTCCCGACTCTTGTAAAAAAATATTTTTTGTATTAAAATTAATTTTATTTTCTCAGTCATGAACTCTACAGTTATGTAAAGTACCTTTAAATTGTTCAGAGTACTTTGGGTTTATTTTTTTTTGTAAATCGACGCATGCGCACATTCATCTACGCGTAAATGGCAGTGCAAGCTGTACATAACCAAATTACCAAACGTTTGTTTACAATGTAGTTCTCGTTGCAGTGATTTTAAAAGTTACTTAAAGTTAAAATGTGATCATTAAATAAATTAGTAAATATAATTAGTATAAGTTAGTTGGTAACTGTAAGTATTATGAAAATATTAAATATGCATGTCATATTTCAATAATCATTAAATTAGTGTTCTTAACCTTCATCATCAATTACTCATTATAGAATCTTGCATCTTAATCTGTCAATAATAAATTTCGAAAAAATCACGAGTGTTCACTATTATACGTATATACCCATGTTTTTTTTTACTACCTCTTAATGTTTTTTAACATATATTTTTATTGTTTTCTTAGGTTACTCTGTGATAATCCAAAGTACCTAGAATATTAATCAATACAGACGTTTTTCATCCAAAGGCGCAGTTAATTCTATTCGCGAAAAAGTTACTGGTATGAATATCCCTATTGACAAAAAATGGTGTCAGATATTTGAATCTCTTGAATCGAGTGAATTGGTGAAGATAGTTAGTAAAGTATTGCGAATACCTATAAGTAATGCGTTTGTCGAAAGAATCTTTTCAATCATGAATAACTTATGGACTGAAGAGAGAAATAATTTGAGTGTTCCAATGGTAAAGGCTGAGTTATGTGTGAGAATAAATTATAACATGAATTGTAATGAATTTTTAGATTTTATCACTAAGTCTGACCAAAGAGCTTTACTGGAAAGCTGTAAAAAACAGTGTGTGTGTGTGTGTGTGTGTGTGTGTTTTAATAAACAACTTATAAACTCACAAATTCATATGCACGAACGAGGATGAGTATATCTTCCAACTTCGTGATACTTTGAGGTGGCAATGACCTCAATTTTTTGAGATCGAAAAATTAGAATTGGAAAAGCGAGTTTCCCAACAGACTCGCTGAAAATATATATCACGTTTGATGATGTAACTACGACCGATTTCCAAATCTGGAAATCAGTGTGTACGCAGTAGCATAATCTGGAGTTTGGCCTTGGAGGAGGACTGGGATCGGGTCGGCTTCATATAAAAGAAAAAACAAGTTAAGACTAATCAGCATTAATATCTTTAAATTGGTTGAAATCAGTCCCATTAAATGAAACGGTAATAACTTAATTAAAATAGGCGTTTTTAAAACATTGTTTACTAGATAGGCTTGAACTGATTTTCTTATCTCTGTGTAATCAACCTGTTTGTATATTTAAGAAAGAGTTACTATATTAGCGCACGCAGCTAAAAAAATAATAAAAGAGCGTAAAAATTAAGAGCTTAACAAAATTCGTCAACTTTTTTGATTCTCTGCGGGGGTGGGTCTGGTCCCGTTCTCCCCCCCCCGTAAGTACACTCCTGTGTGTGCGTCTAGGTACGATAGGGCGTTGGTTACAGTTTTATCAGAACAGAAGGAAGAGAGAATGTGTCAGTCGTTGGAGACGAGACGCGAGCATTATATCTCGGTACTGTCTGGCGGATGCATGCACGTGACGGATATGTTGCAGCTTTTCTCAGTCTCCACAAAAACCCACTGAGGCTTTATTAGAATGAACATTAGTAGTTTGGTCTTTATCTTGTTCGGAGATTATGTACATGTGCTGGTTAACATTGGCAGCTGACTATTGACATAATGCCATTAGATACCTGTACAGCGACGCCGTGGACCGATTTAGGCAAAGTCATCCCTTCAGGCAACATCGAAGAAAAGTAAACGTTCAGTTAATGGAAGAAACGTGGCAAATATCTTGTTGAGGAAAACAGGCGAAACTCAACTCTAAAACGTAGGCTTGCATGACCGGTGTCAACATTATTAAGTTGATGTAAAACCGGTCACAGTGGTCGGTTGCTGACAAATACCGACATTGGTCAGCTTACCTTTCAATCCCAGCCACCAAAGCCGCAGAGAACACACACGACAGATATTAGCCGAACAATACCCGAGTCTTCCCCGGGTATAAGCAACCAGTCTGCCGTACGCGTTCTATGTCGCTTTGCAGCTCTCAAGAAGATTCCCGGTGGCTGGGGTCGAAACGTAAGCCGACCAGTGTCGGTATTTGTCAGCAACCGACCATGGTCTAGCAGCCCGGTTTTACATCAACTTAATAATGTTGACACCGGCCGTTCAAGCCTACGTTTTAGAATTGGACAACTCTACAGGGTTTTATAAACTTAGGAAAAGTTCAATTCGGTAATAAACCAAAACTAAACCGAATATATGGCCGTATTGTACCCGCAAAACATATAAGCATATGCGGGTATGCGTCTTCCACTCCTGAACTAACGCTTAACTAGCAATATTGTTGTAGGATCGAAGTCTTGTTCAGTTAATTGCCCCATAATATCATTTAACCGGTGGGTCTTATCAATTTGCAAACTGACAACAAAGCCACAAAAGTCGTGTGTACATTGCCGATTACGTCGTGTGATATTATAGTAAATATTATTTAATTCTTGTCATTTTTTGAGCTCCCTACTATCCTCATAATCCAATCTCGACAACTGACGTCACTGTTAGTTCGTGGATTGCAGCTTCCGCTGTTTACCGTTATGGCATGTCATCTGAAAAATTCTTAACTTCTTCTTGATCGAATTCTTTTCCTACCGAGAAGATTTTGACCTAACAGGGATTAATTGTTTATGTTGATATTCTATTCAATACGCTCTCTGCTCTCTACGTTTTTGATGTTCGTTCGATGTACGTAAGTATTTTGTCTGGCGATAACTTGATGTAGGTTATATAAGCAAATGAGGGCACTGTGTCCACACTGAACAACCCTTATTGTTTGTTGGCCTTGGTCAAACATGAGATAGCCTGCTGTGTGATTTATAACCTGTTACCCCTTACTGCTTTTAACCTGGATCACTTCTACATAAGTGTATAATGTTTCTTCTTTGTTGTGTCAAAATGTTTTTCCTACCGTTGTGTAAGTAGACACACGCTCGCGGGCCCACATACACACACACACACACACAAACACACAAAACGCACTAACGAATTTGAAATTTATCTTATTGACACGAAAGGCTTGAGGGTGAGGAAAAGATCATAAGGAGTCTGGGGTAGAAAGTCTGGGGTAGTTGGTATATACGTACATACACTAGCTATCTAAAAGACTGTTTGTAGTGGCAAAGCTGGTAATGGAAGAGGCTAGAGGAAGACCGAGTAAAAGATTGTTGAGTCTAAACCGGCAGAAACTGATCTAGAAGTATACGTATGTAGCTGTCATCAGACGGCAATCGAGAGAATGTCCTTATCAGTTCAGAATGTGAGCAGCCACCAGCCTCCGGACCGAGATCGCAAATAGAAGACACGTTGCTTTCGTACGTTATGGTATGAAAGTTATCCTATGGTTTCTAATTTAAACAGTTATGTGTGTAATTTTTCTCTCTTCTTTGTGTCTTCTTGTATTTTATCGTTCAACAAACATTTTGTATATCTATGTGTACGTGTGAATTCAAGTGTCACACACACATACGCGCGCGCGCACGCACACATATATTGTAAATATAGTTGTTATTTGTTTCTGCCTGCGTTGTTGACAGTGCGAAAGGAACCATTGTTTGTGGGATCGAAAAATAAAATTGGAAAAGTCAATTTCCAACTGTACGCCAAAGAGATATTTTACGCTGAATTTTATTCCAACCTTATGGATATCTAATTTACAGTAACAATGTGTGTGTGCGTGCGTGTGTGCGTGTCTGTGTCTGTATCTGTAGGCACGGCGCTGAATACGATTTTGTCACAAGAGAAAGAATAAGATCATAAGGTCTTGTGATGCACACGTATTCTCCCGAGTCACATTGGACTTTTTCGGGAGGAGCGCGCGCGTTATCAACGAGCTGAGCGCGCGTTACCAACAAATACGTGACGGATCTGTCGCAGCCTTGTGCACACATCGTTACGCAGAACGCAGAAATGAGTTTCCATATTTACTGTTTGTTTCTGAAAACGTAGACTTATTGAATTCCAAGAAAAATGCACTGTCCATTGTGCAAGCGCATCTGAAATCTCATTCTCTCTTAGCTTGCCTCTTCTTCTTCTTTTTCTTCTTCTCCTCAGCCCTTTTGAGTGTGCAATTTTCTTTCTTTCCGATGACTATCTCTTCATTTCCATGTACTTTCTTCCTACTTTTATCCCGTTCATATACTCCTGTCTAGGCCTTTTCGTCCCATTACGTCCCTCATTCATTTCTCTCAACGATGGCGGTCAACAAGTATAAATTGTTATTGATTATAAATTATTCCTCAGGTTTTCACGGCCGGTGTCAGATCAATTGTTCATGATATCCGGGCTGTTTGGCCGTGTTCCATGGTTTGTAACAAAACCAAACGTTTCGGCAGCTCCACTGGCTGCCATCATCAGTGGTATAAAAAATCCTGCACGCCGGGTGTTTACGTACAGGCCCACAGTACTGTTTGGTTTTGTTATAAACCATGGACCACGGCCAAACAGCCCGGATACCATGAACAATTCATGTTATTGATTATTATTGACATCTGCACCGCCGTAAGTAGATCACACATAGACGTTTATTAATGAATGCAAACAAATATAACCAAATCATTCCAAACATATGTACACATTTTTCATTCCGAGCTGTTTATTGTTTATGGGCCTGCATTTTTTCCTGGAAATACCGCCATTCTTTTCGACTACCCGTTGTGTACAAAGTTTATACACAATAGCTGCTTGGAACAGAAGCAGCTATTGCAATAGACAATACTACCTACTAACGTTTCTAGATGCTAGAATTTGTTTTTTAGTTTGCAATGAATTTATTTTAAAATAACCAAAGTTACCGTTATATTACGCAAACTAATTTAAAAAAAAATTCAACTCTCTTCTGATTAGACAACGCAGACAACACTTATTCTTATTCTCTTGACGACCATCTCATCTACTCAAATTTAAAATTTTACTTTTTGTGGAACCTCTATTTGCGGGGATTGGTGGTTGTACATATTTTATATTCGTCAGCTTGTTTACCGGAAACCCCATTTCACTGCATGTTAACGTCCAACTGCCTAAACATACGAGTACGTGTATATAGGCCTATTTATAGACGTTCGTGTATATTTCTGGAGTTTGTTCCAGATGTTTTCAGCTTTAAGTAAAGCTTAATAATTCTCAGACAAATAATCCCTGAGAAGTCGTACATGTGCTGTTTCCTTGGTTATGATTCTATTTGAAAAATCAGAAGTTAAGAAATACGGGTACGATTTTCTTCTGTTACCCGTATCATTTTAAACCGATTTAGTACTAGAACCATGCCTCTAATTTATCTACTCGTTACTTGTCCCTCTTGCCAACACCCAAACGTAACCACTTCATACAAGCGTACTTTGCTTCAATAAACGAATTAATGTGAATAAAAAATTCAGATGAAGATGTACCATTGTTAGGAAATAAAAATCTTTTAGTGTCACATATTACTATGCATTTATTTTAAATTACAAAGTGTAAGGGATTCTGTTTCAATCTGTTACGTATATATACAAACATACATAATCGCTGACTCTTTTGTTATTCTCTTGTGCACTGATATGTTCGGTTTGTATAACCCGAAATCCACTTTAGCACGTGAAAACAATTTCCCATCCCAGCTTTATAAGGGCACCACATATGTAAGGACATGTAAGTGTTCACTCGCTTCTGTTCATTTACTGTACTATATCTCTCCCCCCTCCCCCTCCCCTCTCTCTCTCTCTCTGCCATCACACATACACAAAAGACGCGAGTCTCTCACTATCGCAATTGGTCGTCTCTCTTCAGAGTCGTTGACTTCCCTCAGTAGACTTCAGTTTATTACGTTTCACCAGATATCTAAAACCCTATTCATACAGCTCAGAGACTGTAAGCTGTACTCGAGAATTATTGATGACAAACCCACAATAAGCGTGTCGTATCTGGCATATTCTAGATTAGTGGAAGGAGGCTACCGAGGGTCGTAGGCAGGCGAAGAGACTGAGGGATAGTAAAAGAAATTAGTGTAAGGGGATTGATTTCAATGCATAGGCTATTTACCACGGATAAACCTGATTGGGGTGGGTGAGCAGTATTTAGAGTACTGATACAGGTCAGTAGTTTTAAAGTGTAATGTAAAGTTTACAGATCAAGTTTGTGTTTAATAAAGGACAGCAGTTCTGTGAAGGGAACAAGATTCAAGTGAATTTAGTAGTCATATAGTTAAGAAACACAGTTTTATACAATATGCGCTAGATATATGTTTATCAATCACCATGTGGTTACAAAACATTAAATACGAAACAAAGAACTACTCCGATGACTAATATTGGTAGAGTTGAGTAGTCCTACATGTTGAATGAAGTGTAAACGTTTAATGGCATGTATTTGAAATGATGAAGAGAATTCTGCTTAGTGATAATATAGATGATGGGGCGTTTAGTATTTACAAATAAAGCTGGGGACAGTAATGGGAAACGCTTAGATATGAGTTAAACAATAGTTTATGTTTATCTGAGGCTTTCACGGCCGGCGGTAACTGACTTCACTCCGGGATATTAGGCCGTGGTCTACTCCTGCCGCTACGAACAGACGTTTAGGGCTCTCCTTTGGAGGCCATCTTCACAACATTGTATTGCAGCACTGTCGTGGCTAATTGGCGAACACCGTGTCAGTTACCGAATCGTTCTCACACTGAAGATGGCCTCCATAAGAGAAGCCGAAACGTTTGTTCGTAGCGACAGGAGTGGACCACGGCCTAATAGCTGGAAGATAAATCGATTGTATTGTAACACAGTAGTTTATTTTAATTGTATGCTCATTACTGGTACGATTAGATTGAAATTTTAAAACGTGCCGATTTACACTTTTTATAAAAGAAAACTACGCATATATAACCTACATTGGAATGATTTATGTACCGACGTCCCGTGTAGGTGACAGATAGTGGTGCACGGTGTATACGAAAATGTGCATAGTTGAACGGAATGCGTAGCTTCTGGCGTTGCGCATACCCCCGCGCCTTCCTATTGATTAGCGGGAAAATAAATAAATAACGTGTAGGCTTACACACTCTGCTGAAAATTAATTACATTATCCCTACAATTCTCATTAGTGGTTGCAGTACTAAAAAGAGGTGAAGCATGTAAATAGTTTTTCTGTTGAACGGGATAAAGTATGGCATTGAAGTCCTCCAGTTACTGTCGTATCCCGGATTCCACTCTCCTTACTAATTTATTTTGAATTTCTTCTTATCAGATTTCTCTGTTGTCGGAATTATGAAACATTTTGGTGGTCTTCTATTTAATCTTGACAAATGTGATTATAATTAATGATAATGTGAAATTTTCTTTATCCGCACTCAGCTTAACTGTTGTTAAGCCCGACCATCAAAATCAGTTGTTTGTGTCAGTCGATATGGAAAATTATATTAGTAATGTTAAATTACGCTCTTATTTCTTCATTAGAAGGTACACATGTGTTAACGGAATCTGCAAAGACTCTGGATTGCAGATATCTATAATTAAAACCAAGGTGATGCCTTTTTGTGGAACTGATCCCGTACGGGCAAAAATTGTTATAGTTGGTACTGTCGTGGAAAAAGTTAGTAGTTTTGAATACCTGGGCTACATTGTGTCTTATAATGCAAGCAACAACGTGGTGTATAAGTTGCATAAGTTCAACCTTATGTGCTGGACCATCAGGCGAACCCTTAAGTCAGCAAGAGAAAGGCGTGGCTAACTCGACAAGGCATAGCCTTTAGATGATAATGATGATAGTTTATTCATTTTTATTATGTTTCAGTTGAGGGTTTTGAGGTCTGTAAAGAAAGTATACTATTTTCTTAGATTACCGTTCAGAAGTTAGCGTCATAGGGTTGTAAGTGATAAAATATTGCTTTTTAAATATTTGTTTTTGTTGTCTCACAGTTTTGTTTGTTACTGTATTCACATATTGTGTAACGAAAATTTTATTGTTGAGTACTCGTCAATACGAGTAGGCCTATGATGAAAAAATCTGACGAAAAAGAATATAACCGATCGATGAAATAGGTGAAGATAATCTAAAATTGCCGCCTTCAGTGAATTTTGTTTTGAGCGAAATAGACTAACTAATTTCATAGAAATATAAATTCTTATCTTTATGGTAGACGGCCAAAACTAAATGTCTGTGAGACTTTCGATTCAGTACGGTTAGTTTGAATACCGCTGTAATCACAGAAATGAAAAAAAAAACATTTGATAGAATTAACGGTCGGTGGTAATTTTAAATTAAAAACGTACCGTTAACACATGTTACTGTACACTACAAAGCAAATACTGTACAGCAGGCCTACAAGTGATTGAATTAGTAGAAAAATAACATAATTTAATGCGATAAATACATGGCAGCCTGCAAACCTGTTGTTATACATGTTTACATGGTTTGGTGCGGACATGCAACGCAACTCTGTGCCAAAAAATAGTCACAAACCATGCTGCCAACATGAAATAGGTAAAATCAAAAGCACGTCCTTAATATCGAAGGCAGTAAAATATTTAGCAAAACATATGAAACGCGACACTGTGTGTGTGTGTGTGGGGGGGGGGTAAAATCCGTATACAGTTTCTCTTTGTCGTATTAGTAAATTGCTTAAATTAATAATACTAATAAATTATCACAATTTTCCGGGTTGTTAGGTAGTGCTCTAGGTTGTTCATGTTTATCATCAGACGTTTCGTCCGTACCGATGACGGACATCTTCAGTGGCGCGGAAACACAGGTTGGTTGTAATCTGTGTTCCCGCTCGACTATTCGTATTCGTTCGCGGGTATGTGACCTTCTCGTTCAATAACACATTTTCGTTCAATAATGTTAACATTTAAATAACATAAATTATCTATTTCTGTATGTTTTTATATATTATTTTCAGGTTTGTTTTTATTAGAAATAATATTATCGGGAAAGGATTTTTCATTATATTTATTATCGGAAACAGCATTTGGGGTAAATATTAAACCGTATTTTTAAACCCAGCAATGGATGTTCGATTTTATTTGTTTACCATAGTCGTTGATAGAATATTTTAACGTTCTTTGGAAGGATATAAATTGTTAGTACAAGTTGTCTGTAGTGGAGAATAGACAAAATACGTTTTGAATTAATGCTGTTGATCTGAGCACTTTTTGAGTTCTTACACATGTTTGATCAATTATGCTTATAATATGTTGTTTCTAAGAGTGTGTTGGACGGGTTATTGCAAGACGAACCTATAAAGCATATACATTTACGGTAATTCGTGTCTGTTAAAAGTCGGTTAAAATTGGAATAAGTTTTCAACAGTAGGGCTACCTTTTTAAACGTCTTTCATAATGTCTACAAAAATTCTTTACA
Organism: Magicicada septendecula; assembly: GCA_034769895.1. Lineage (NCBI taxonomy): Eukaryota > Metazoa > Arthropoda > Insecta > Hemiptera > Cicadidae > Magicicada > Magicicada septendecula. Next base: position 77,693,369 of record CM068368.1, on the reverse strand, counting down.
CGGTGTCATCTGATGAACATGCTTATTACAAAATATATACATATAACTATAAAATTGTATCGTTTTTAATTGAAATAAGAGAATATCTCATCATGCAGTGATTCAAAAGATTTTCAGTTTACGTTGATCAAGTAGACGTAATCACCACTTTGCAATAAATTGATATAAAATGGGCGTTAGTTATACGCTTACGTACTGATACCTCAATATTTGTTGTTGCTGAGTAGTATTTGTTACAAATTCTAGTTTTTTGGCCTCTCAAAAATCATTGTGGTGTTGAATTTATAAAAAACAGAGCTACTTATAAATAAGTAGAGTCCGTAAGAAAGTCGCTTTATTTATTTGACTGAGTAATTATAATTGCACTTTGTATTCACCACTGGTGCAGAATTTAAGAAAATTGCAGCTGAGAAGAAAGCATTGTTTGAAACGTGTATGAACTAATTAAATAAGTTACAAAGTTCTATTTGATGTGTACTGTTTACATGCTGCGTTTCCAAGAATTGTAGTAAGGCATCGATTCCGCTGCCAACAAATAACTCAGTATCTTATACAGTCACCAGAGGACGCTTCGGAAGCTGTGTCCGATATTGTGTATTAACAAAGCATTCGTATTTGTGCCTGGGACTAAGATGGTTGGTTGTATTTCAAGCGTTTGTGTTAAAAAATGTAAGTTATTAAAGTGGGCGTTTTCGTTTCTTAAGACAGAAGAATGCAGTGTAGAATAAAACGGGTTATGCGCTTCTGCTACGTGTTTGAGGTAAAAGTTATAAAAATGGATGCAATCATAAGTTAAAGAAATTTTCTGTACCAACTAAAATTTGTGACGCAAATTTGTTGTTTAACTTTGTTTCAATGTTTCGTACTTAGTAAGTTTAAAATATCAAAATTTTAATACCTTTTCAATTATCTTGAAATGTGAAAAAATACAAATTAGAAAAATGTAATTAACATGTTTCTTTGTATTTCCTTATGTCGGCAATATTTTTAGATGTTACTAACAATTTTTATATACAAGATTATAATTTAGTATAATAATTGATTGTTGTAATTAACATGTCAATGTTATAATAAGCATTATTAGACATTTTATGTTTAGTTTTAGAATTGTGTGTTTTGCGAGATCCGTCAGTATAAAAATAATTGAGTGTTTTGAGTCGGAAATAATTATTAAAATAGTTTTTGATTATTCTTACATGATTATTAGTTTAACAATACGTTGTCTTTCTATATAATATTACAATATTATATCATTACAAAATATAAAATATTTTACTATTAATATTTTTTAGATTTGTCAAAAAATTTGTTTTCCGCATGTATTTAAAACGTACTTCAACTATTCGAAAAAACATTGTTCCTGTTTTTATGTTATTTCTTAAAAAACATTTATGTAGTCTTATTTGGCGCACGATACTATTTGTACTTTGTGTAGTCAAATTCATTACTGCTTAATTAGTTACATTGCAGTTATTTAAAAAAAAAATATTATATAATTTTTCTTTCTTGTATCGGCCATCTAACGACCACATAACAATTTCAATTCTTTATTCTTTGTTCTTTTCAGTTTCTCCAATATTCTTTCATCTTTTCACTGTGTCTCTTCTTCCTGTCTTCAGTCCACTTTGAACCTGCGTTTATCTCTCTCCTTCCATGGACTCCTTCCATTTTTAATACTTTTACCCGAAAACTTCCCTTTCAATTGCTTCTTCTGCGTTTATATTATCTTTTCTAAATCTTTTTGGACTTATTTAATCCAACTTGATGTTGACTTCTTCCCCTACAGATATTTGAAGATCTGCTTCGTTAACCTATTGTCGTCCTTTCTATATAAATGTCCAAAAAATAATAGTCTTCTTTTCTCATTGTTTCTGTTATATTTTCTATACTCTGATATATTTCATCATTACTTATCAATTTTCAACCTTCTGAAGTTTTTCGTAGGCCCAATATTTTCCTAATAATTGGTCTTTCCGATATTTCTAGTTTGTCTAAATTATAATTTAATTCAATAAATATAATTTAGGTTTGTCTAAATTATATTTATTTTTTGTTAATAGGTATGATTATTTTATAAAATAATAGTCTACATATTACAGTTAGAAAACTTTGAGATTTTAACATTTAAAGCACTCTTAATTTTATTTTAATTCGGTACTTTGCAAACATTACTACAGTGTTTAATGATTTAGAAAAATTTTGTTCGCTGACAAACTTTTCTGTTTAGGGTGTAGATAACTATCTTATTCTTTTTTACGTTGTAGTTTACTAATATGATACAATTAGGTTACGAACGATGTATTGTGGTTTGCAACGTGAGAGTCCAGTTTAATAGTTAATAATAGCTAATTTACATTTATTAGTTATGAAAAAGTGAACACCTCAATGCGTCATCCATATAAAAAAGAGCAGTCACAAGGCGGATTGGAAAAGGTGTCCATTCATACAAGTGACTTGTATACCCTTGTAAATATGCACGCTAAAGCGTACAGAAATGTAATGTCCATTAATCGGTTAATCGCATCTATTTCTGTGCCTGTATGCACGCGTGTCGGTATTTGATTCGCCAAGGATCTGCGCCTCGACGCAAACTAATTTAAAGAAACTTTATGATTTAGTAACCTCATAACTTACCGTTCTCAATAAGGCGCCTAGTCAGAACGCTCGGGTTTACGGGGCTAAAGACGTAAAAATTATTCTTGTATAATATTTTTATTTTTTAATTAAACAATATTCGTTGCGTTTAGTTTGACGGTTGCAGAAAAACTAAACTTATACAATTTATTTCTGTCAGGCTCAGAGCTAAGACCCGTCCCAGACAGACGTCTTAATCAAACTTGCGCCACAAAGTTATTTACAGTTTTCTTTTTACTATTTTGTTCAGCGTTCACAGTGTAAACACACTTGACACAGTTTAGATTACTTGTTTAACTCATTTCCCTTCAGTCTCTTCGTGAGCTTCATGTTTTTCAACTTATAATCTTATCATGAACGGTAGAAATTAGGTTTCTTGGTTCTGCGTGAAAAATACGATAAAAAGGAAGAAGGCTTTTTCATAAAGTCAGTATGACATTTACGTACGAAAGCTAATACAGGTTAATACAAAATCTGTTACAACTTAAGGACATAAAAATATTTGAAACCGCGTCAGTAACAACTAACCACAAATACAGACTCTGTCAACATGGCTATGATCGAGTACATACTATGATGCCCGAAATATGTATCACATAGGTATAGGCCATCTTAATAGTATATTTATACAGTATTAATTCATTAGTACATTATGGAAAGTAACAAGTTTATACAGAGGTGTGTCTTTAGGTCAGCTAAAACGAATGTGGGCTTTTTCTCTTGAAGTCGCATCCTTTAAGGTAGTGGTTCCCAAACTTTTCAGTCCGCGGACCCCCCCCAAATAATTTAAAAATTCACGGACCTCGTCTGAGTTCTGAAATAAAAGAAACAGTAAATATGATACAAAATATTTTAACTAAAATTATTATTAAATTCAAAATTTACTTAACTTGCAAAATTATAATATTAATTATATCAAACATAATTTAATGTGAACAATTAGCTCTGCAATATTGGGTTTAATGTCTGATAATTTCAATATTAATAGACTATCGACGTCAAGTTTATTTCTTAACTCTGACTTCGCGAGCAGGGAGACTGTGGTTTCACACAAATAAGTAAAGGGAAACAGTCAAACGCTTCAAAGCTTTTTTTGCGAGTTCAGGATGGTCAGTCATTACATATAACCAGAAGGCAGCTGGCTTGTAATTTTTGTGTTTAGTTCGTCTTTAACTAAACACGATAACATGTCTAGCAAAATCCAACGGATACGACAGAACAATAGTCAATAAACTCCTACACAAATCACAAAACAAACAACAGACACAGACAGAAAACAACAAATTCATAACACTAACATACATCAACAACCAAACTGAAAAATAGCCCACAAATTCAAAAAAGCAGGATACAGAATGACATACAAAACTAATAACAAAACAGAACACACGCTATCAAAACACACACACAAAGCACAAAACAAATTCGATCTACCTGGTGTTTACAAACTAAATTGCTCAGATTGCAACAAATTCTACATATGCCAGACAGGACGTAGCTTCAAAGAAAGATACATTGAACACACAAAAGCACTACACTCCACTACATAATCCACCTTTGCAAACCACCTCATTGAAGCAAACCACACATACAAAAACATCGGCAATAACATGGACATTCTACACGGACACACAAAAGGCCGAAAACTAGACACTCTAGAACAATTAGAAATATACAAACACACGAAAACACATAAAAACGACATCCTAAACGAACAGACACAATTCAAGTCACACGCACTATTCGAACATATCACACCCCACATACACAATATCGATGTTTCAAAAGTCGATACCGTCGCCAACAAGACGGACAGTCCTCCCAATGGCAGCCTCTGAAGAAGCTTTTTAAAAGCGAAAACCGGTTAAGGCTATAAGGTAAAACTTTTACGTTTTTACCCATAAAAAACTTTGTGTTCCGAGTCGGTAGTGAATTGATTGTATTTAGTTAAGTAACGGACACGTCATGGACAACGAAATTCAAGAATCAGAAACAAGAATACTAAAATTTTGTAGTAATTGTTTTAAGATTCTAAAATTTAGATTTTAGAGCATGAAAAATCGGAGAAAATTACGGTATATTCTAATTTTTCTTACAAGTGTCTGCGGCCCCCCTGAAACATTGTCGCGGACCCCAGCAGTCCGCGGATCCTACTTTGGGAACCACTGCTTTAAGGCATAGACCTATAAAGGATTGCGGTAAAATTGTGACGATTATAGTATGAAGCTGAACACAGAGCATTCCATGGTGCAGCGGTTAAGAGACATAATTATTTACCGCTAACAACTTGTACGTGATCATAGTATAATAAATGGGACTGTAACTTAAACCCCCCCCCCTCCTTAAGGAACAACGTCTTGAGATTCACATACAATGTTATGGCTCTCACTGTTTCTTGCTTCTGGTTTAGAGATGAGGAGAGCGTAGTATTCCACCCCTCCCACTCGTCTCTCTCTCTCTCTCTCTCACACACACGCGCGCGCGCGCGCGCGCGCACACACACACACACACACCTATAATCAAAGCTCCTCTTACAGGAATAATGTTATTCCAGTTCTTAACGGATTGCAACTAGTAAACAAGACAAGCATAATGTATATTATTACTGTTAACCAGTGGCGTGAAGCGAGGGTCCTAGTCCCCAGAAACCTAAGGGTCCTTAATAAATTCTAAAGTACATACTGTTGTTAATACTCGTATATGTAACTACAAATACTGACTACACATACTGACGCGTATACAGTGCAAATGATATTGGATTTTTAACCTTGACGACTTCCTACGAGGGATAATTTATGATATGATGATACTGCTTTGAAACGCTGGACCCATATATAAAATAAAGAAGTCATAAAGCGGATTGTAAAAGTTAGCTTGTCTACTTCTGTACAAGTAAAAGTATTTTTTAAGCGACAGTATTATATATAAAATAGTTAGGTACTCTTAAAATTTATGTTTTAACATTCTTCTTCTTCTTCTTCTTCTTCTTCTTCTTCTTCTTCTTCTTCTTCTTCTTCTTCTTCTTCTTCTTCTTCTTCTTCTTCTTCTTCTTCTGTAAGGATATATAGGATATTTGATATATTCAAATATGATTCATTCCCATAAGATTTACAGCATTCATAGGATTTATTCTCATTTTTTCTTCGGTCGACGCTTCTTCTTCCAGCTGGTTTGTATCTACTTGCCGCTTTTGGTAGTCTTCGATCATCCATAAGCTCCAGATGGTCCTTCCAATTCCATCTATGCAATTCTATTTTCTCATTTAAGTTGTATATTTCCAAATCTTTTCTAATTTCTTCATTTCTAAATCGATCTTGTCTAGAACAACAAGTATTGACATTTTAGGCTATTATTAATGTAAAGGAGCGTAGTGGCTACCGTGTGGCGCTTCTACGCTGTCGGCGCTGGCTCGATTCGCGCCGGGGTCTTCTGATTTAGATATGACCGTTCCACCTCCCAAGGCGATGGCAAACCAGCGAGAGGTATCGTGCCTAGTACAAACCCTCCCCAACTATGCCGTTCGGATCCGACCTTAAACTGTAGGTCCCATATACCTGTGAGAGACTCGGTAACACACGCACTATGGGTATATGCGGGGAGGGTACAAACCAGTCGAAAGACTGAAGGACCCATTAATAATAATAATACTAATTGTGTAAAAATGTTTGCATTGATGAAAACTTCTTCTTATTGTAACATTAAAGCTTTCACGGTCGGAGTGAAGTTCAGTAGAATCATTGTCCGGGATTTTGGCCCGTTGTCGTCTTGTTACAAATCCAGGCGTTTTGACTGCAACTGCGGCAGTTGGTCAGTTGCCAAAGGAGCAGAACGGAAGACCCACTGACTGCCGCAGCTGTAGCCGACACGTCTGGATTTGGAACAAGAGGACCAAGGCCAAAAGCCCGGACCATAATTTTTTTAATTTGACTGAAACTTATTGTTCCTAAATTTCTATCTGTAAATTACGGGTAAACCAATTACATGGATCTCTGCTAGACAGCATCGAGATACCTTTCCTATCGACACCACGCGATGCGCTCCAAATGTTCACTCATCCATGACATGTTTTCCTTTCACACTTGTTTGCATACTTGACCCATTTATTAATTAGTTGAGTATCGACACATTCCTTATGTCTTTACCACATAACCAAAGTGGTTTCCACACAATTGTGTATTTTTATTTATTTTCACATAATATTTATTTATTTATTTTTTTTTATTTGCTCAATTCTTTTTTTGTCTAGGAGATTTATCTGAAAAGTAATGAGACTGACTTTTTTACCCACGAAGTGACAACAGTGCCAGATCAAGAATGCGATAGTTTATTATTATATGTGTAATAATTTTTAGAAAAATTAAAACGGCAAACCTGTATTCTTGTTTCTGTTGCATAGGATAATGTAGGTATGTGATAGTTTTTGTATTGTCTAGTTTTAACTTTAGAGTTTACGTATTTATTTATCCATGGTATCCGAATGAAATTTTACAAACTGTGACTGTCCCACATTCCTGTATGCTAGTGAGACATGGTCCTCTTGGTAAAGTGTACGTACAACTGATTCAGGCAGCTGAAATGAAATTTCTAAGAGGGACGCAAAGTTGTTCTCTTCTGGATCGGAAAAGGAGCGAGAATATTAAGACAAGCGAATCAAACATTGTGTCGTTACACCAGAAGACTGAAGACCACAGAACGAGATGGTGTGAACACTTCAACCGCATGCCTGATATCCGTTTACCCGTGGCTACCTTGGGTTAGAGACGTGTCGGTAGACCGAGGAGGAGATGGGTTACGGAACAGCTCTACGGTCTAATCCTTAGAGTGGTGACGATGATGGGATTATATATTTATTTAATTCACCAGCCAGGCAATATCTCTGGTCATAATGCTTGATGCTATATTAGATACCCAAGTATACCGTACCCTGGTATATTATTTAATTTAAACCAATACAAGTCGACATAAATGCCCACTCAGTTACTTAATTTTTCTTATCTAAGTTACATAATAACGTACTAAAAATTAATTGACAAGAATTGATGTATTCTTATTTTATTCATAGTTTAAAGGGCTGCAGCATAGGTTACTGCTTAGCGTTTGTTGTGTGGGTGTGAGTGTGAGTGCGCGCGCGCGTGTTTTGTAGAGGGAATCGGGTATCTATTCCCTTTATATATTCGTTGTTTTTGTCACATATACATTATTCATGACGGCTATTATTTATTTACTATTATATTCTACACAGGCGTAAAATATGTAACACCATTTACGTTTATTTTTTATTTGAGATATGATTTTCAAGAGACTGACTGATACTATGTGATGATGTAGGACGACGGAGTGGATAAGGGAATGCAAATGAGAGGTCCGCGTCCAAACTGATCAACCCTCGTTACGTACAGGGCGTGGTGTTTACTTCATGATACACGTGAAATAGATTGCTGTTTGACCTTGAAGTCTATTACTCCCTACTCTTTTCAACTTGAAATCTTTGTAACCAGATGTAGAATATGGCTTCTCATTTGTCTCAGCAACGTTTAGCCCTTTGCAATTTATGTTAAACAAGCAAAACACAAATGCACACACGCACGCGCGCACACACCGTTGTATATCAGCATTTGAGTTACAAACTTCCATTATTTGAAGTTACATTCCTCAGCATCCTGTGATTATCAAATCCGTTCACCAATACCTCAGGCTTCAATTCTCCTTTGTCAAAGCCCGCTTCTACCGGTTAACCTGCACCAGAAGTTTTATGATTATGTACTTTTCTTTGTGCTCTTAGTATAATATACGCTCATGTATGTGTGTACATACATAGCCTGCATTCCAGATATTTGGTTTGTTTGTTTTCATATGTGTTTGACGGATATGTGTATTATGAAATTTTGTGCGTGCCCATATCATTTGAACTTATTTGCTAGTACGACTACAAGCGTGTGTGTGTCCTGTACCTCTAAATCTAACTGTATTTTTTTCAAATTCTTTTGTTAGTTAATTAGTAACTTTTTGCGATATCAATTGTCGATTGGTAATCAACACGTTACTTCTTCTTTTTAATTGGCGCTACAGCTCTTAGAGAGCCTTTGCCTCCTGGAGAATCCGCCTTCAGTCGTGTCGTTCCTCTGCTCTGTATCCATTTTCATACACCAAGCCTGCGCAGGTCGTCCTCAAGAGTATCCGACCACCTTTTTCTGGGCCGACCCTTCCTTCCTTCACCATGTATCCCCATAAAAATTTCTTCAATGTGCATATCTCTAACGTTCTCTGGACGTGGCCTGCCCTCCTGATTCTACTTTTCTTTATATCAGTGACGATAACTGGTTATCCATAGATTTGCTGGATTTCTGAATTCGTCCTTATTCTCTACGTTTCTTGGTCGTTCACTGAACCAAATATCCTCCTGAGGACTTTTCTTTCCCACCTGCCCAACCACTCTTCCTCTGTCACTGTCACTGTTCAATTTTCGGACCCGTACAAACCACTGGATTAAGAACTTTTTTATAGAAACGAATCCTGGTTGTTGCTCTGCTTATGTTTTTACACTTAAATATTGCTTGTAGGAAAAAGTAACATTTATATCTTTTTATACATCTGCTTCTTGTAGCAAATCAACATATTTACAATATGTTAATTAATGAACACGTTCTGACTAGGGAAGTCAAGCCATTCAGAGACAACAAAAAGCGTAGATAAGAAGGGTTTTCTGTTATCAGCTGAATCAATTGAAAGTTGCTGTAAAACATTAAAAAAAATTAAAAACAATTAAGTACGTTTTACAAGTTATCGTTGTGTTATCGTTTTTCTGTATTCGTACATATGGCAGTATGTCTAACGGTTTACCATTCCAACCTATTCTCTTCACATCGAAGACTTCATCGTTTCAGATACCTCGTATTTGTGTTCTGTATCCACGTTTCTAGGTTTTAGGTAACAAACATTGTTTTCTGACGTGTATTTATTGTTTTAGCAGTTTGCAGCCATGTTATTTTTGTCATAATAACCTCTACACGTTACTTTCCTGTGACTGCTTTCATTTGAAGACAACATCCCTAAAATGTTTGTTAATACATCTTTTGATTCACTGAATATATGAAATAGTCAATTATATAAATTATATGTTAGGAAAATATTTGTTGAGAAAACGAAAGTATAATAGATAAATAAACAAGTAGGTAAATAAAATAAATAAATAATAAATAAAGTATTTTAGTCAGCATTTTTAAATTCTGCATTTTGCAAAAGTAATAGGTATTGGCTTTTACCAATAAATACTATCTAAATGAAACAGATCAGTCGACAGATGGATAATGACTTCTTTGCTTCGGAAAATGATGCTGCCGCTTCAGTGTAAAAACTGGTGTAAAAACTCCCAATATTGGCTCGCAACAGATTTCACCGATTTCACTCCCCACAGCAGATTTCACCGATTTCAGTAAATCAACGTCATCTTTCTGCAAGAAGTACAAAAGTGGTACAGCAGGTATAATCTCTAGTTCACCCTATGAACATGACTTCGAACAAGCTTCGAATGAAAAGAGTAACTAAAAAGAAAAACAACTGGAAAAAAGAGGAAAAAAGTGTGGAACTAAGAATATCAAACGTCGAACAGAAAAATATGAAAGTAGAAGGAAAATGCAGAATAAAAAAGTTACTTTTTCTATAAAAGACTGAGTTCACTGATGAGATTGATAGTGGAAGCTTCCAGTCAGACAGTAGCCTACTTCCGATTTAGAGCTAGAGATAGTACAAAATGACAGGCAACAAACTGGAAACACAGAATTCATGTTTTGTTCGTATAAGTTTTCGGACAACCATAAAGGTGAGAAGTGGGTCTAGTAATGAATGCAGTGTCATATGTGGGCCCACACATTGTGTTGTTTATATGTGCGACTTATGCAAGTAGACAGGATAGATTATAAAGAATGTAGTTTTGTAGATGCTGTTATTCCTTTTTACATGTATTTTGACTTAGTTTAATAAACATGGGAGCAGTTGTGGCGTAGTGGCTAGCGTGTGGGGCTGCTATGCTGTCGGTGCGGATTCGATTCCCGCCGGGGCCGTCTGATTTAGATACGACCGTTCCCCCTCGCAAGGCGATGGGAAACCAGCGAGAGGTATCCTGTCTAGTATCAACCCTCCTCAACTATACCGTTCGGATCCGGAGTTAAACTGTTGGTCCCATATAACTGTGAGAGACTCCGTAGCACTACGGGTATATGTGGGGAGGTTCAAACCAGTCGAAAGACTGAATGACCCTAATAATAATAATAATAATAATAATAATAAAAACAAATTAGATATGATTATGTAAAACTTTGATAGAAAAATTAAGCTCTATCTGGTGTTCATTCCTGCAAATAACACATTAAACAATAAGCAAATGCAATATCATCATAATCATCATCACTTCATGGATAGAATTTCCCCTTTTCCGGCCTCATGACTCCCGCCATTTTGTGATTGGCCTGCCTACAGTTCTTCTTATAACCGGTTCATACTCATAAGCCAACTTCGGTGATGTCTATTCTTTCTAGATGTTGTTTCCATAAATTTCTTTAGTTCTGAATGAGTTCGTTTAGGGAAACTACATCAAATTCTCGTCTCATATACTCGTTTCTTATATGATCGAGTCACGTATATGCCTTTACCGATCTCGATCGTATATGCCTTTACCGATCTCAAATAGCTCATTTCTGCAGCCTGTAATGGGCATCAGTTCTTCTTCCTTATAGTCCAACTCTCGCATCCATACAGCAGTGTTGGTACTGGCATTGTCTTATAGAATTTGATACACGTCTCTTGTCTAGCTTTCTTTTTCATTGCCCTTCTCAGTAGTCCAAATATAGTTTGGAACCTGCCTAGTTTAATGCTGAAATCATCACAACCTTTATAAGGAAGACTATAACCTAGGGAATTAAATGTAGAGACCTGTTCTATGAGATGGTCATTTAAGATAATTTTAGATCGAATGTGGTATTTTCCACAAAAAGCCACAACCTTTGTTTTTTCAGTTGACATTTTAAAATTATATTCCTTACTTGTTTGTTGAAGGCCATATAAACTTTTCTACAGTGCATTCTCATTAGCCTGGATTACAGCCATATCATCTGCAAAGAACAGAATGTTTAATGCCGTACAGTTATTTAACTTGATGCCAAAAGAGATCATCAAGTTTTGATGAATACCATCACAGACGATGATGAATACCTCACATAACACATAAATGCACAGCTCAGAATATTTTCGCAAACAGTTTTGGTTGTAAGTTGGAAAAACTAAATGGTATTCCATAATACCCGCCTCTCCTCTAAGTGGCGTCATAAAATACGTCATAAATAGTTTCGTTGATAGTCTGATAACTTGTAATATCAACAGGAAAAGTGAGAGTTAATTCTATGTTCTATTAGAAGTATTTAGCGGGTTGTTTAGCCGTGGTCCAGGGTTTACAAAAAACCAAACGTTTCAGGAGCACCACGGGCTGCCATCATCAGTGGAATTGGAGTCTACATAAACGCGGGTTGTTAAATGTCGGGCCCGACGTCAGGCCAGTACTGTGAGCCTGGGCCTGACGTTTAACAACCCGCGTTTATGTAGACTCGATTCCACTGATGATGGCAGCCAGTGGTGCTGCTGAAACGTTTGGTTTGTTTGTAAACCCTGGACCATGACCAAACAGCCCGGTACATACTTCTAATACAACTGACACCGGCCGTGAAAGCCTTAGAACAATATTTATTCTATGTTGGTTGCACTGTGTGTATAGTTGATAGCGCGCACACAGACACATGAGGTAGAAAAACATAATGTGACTCGGTAGAGAATATGTGACGCAAGTTTGATTACTATTTAAGATGGCTGTGTGAAACGGGTCGCGGGTTTGAGTCTGAAAGAAAGAAATTACATAAGTTGACTGCTGACGTCAAAGTAACTACAATGGTTGGTATTTAGTTAACAAGAAATATTTGAGAAAATATAGTTTTTTTTCAATTTTACCGTAGTTTAATGTAAGACTAGATTTTTCTTACTGACATTGTTATAAAATTATTAAATATTAAATTTCCGTCAATGTTTTATTTACGGCAACTAAGCTGTAAAACAACACAGACAAGTATAGCCTACTGATGCCCAACAAGATGACTGCCGAAATCAGATCACGTATACAAAAGACCAATACTTGCTACTATGGATACAAAAAGTTGACGACATCTAATCTGATATATTGAAAATAAGGTTGGCCTTATTTATATAAAACCGTGATAAAGCCAATATTAACTTATGGTAGTAAGGCATGGGCCATAACACGAATGACGAACATCTGCTGCGAGTATTTGAAGGAAAGGTATATGGACCAGTAAGAAATGTTATTGGTACGTGAAGGATCCGGATGAATCATGAACTCGACCAAATTGTAGGTGGGATGACGTAGTTAGATATAGTAAATCACATGGACTGGATATGTTGCGCTCATGGTTGAGAGTAGAATTGTAGAAAAAACGTTTGAGTAGAAACCTTAGCATAAAAGACTGTGAACAGTAGTCTTAGGAAGAGATGGAGAGATAGCGTGGAAATAGATCTGAAGGAAATTGAAGCACCAAACTGGAGATGAATGCCCAAGGAAACGGCAGAGTAGAGGAAGATTGTTAACAAAAACAAAACTCACAAGGAATTGTGGATGCCAACTGGAGAAGGAAGAAGAAGAAGAAGAAGAAGAAGATCCATACCAATATTGGCTGATCATATTTTTTTATTGTTTAAACAGTAAACTTGGATCTACTTTAGTACGTAATTACATAAAGTGGTTACAAGAGAATATGTGCATAGGGAATATTGATATAAAGAATGGTGATGTGAGATAGAAACAATCAAAGTGAAAAATTATTAGATCTAAAGACTGCACAGACGGACTTTAAGGTGTATAGGATTTCAAACGAAGAGCGATAAACATACTGACCTTACGAGCTCAGAATATGGACAATCTACAAATTGTAGTCGTCAAAAAGAAGACCCTTTCGTTTTAAAAGTTAAGGTTTAAACACCATTCCGCGGTTTTCAAAATCGAAATAACATGCATCTCTTTCTTCTCACTTCTTCATACTTTATGATACTTTACATTTCTTTAAGGAACAACTTTTGCTTTAAATTTGTTTTATAGGAATAGTGTTAATCAAAAAAGATGGTCGGAATGATTTTAGTAAAACTCTGTATCATAAAAGTATTTTGTTTTGTTATCAAATATTTTTATAAAAAAAAATTTTTTTTTTAATTCTTGAATACGCATACGCGGTTTCTAAAAAAATGATGAATCTATTGATTTGTTGTGGAGAAGAGTAGGTAAATATATGACTGTAATCTAATATAGTACTTCTTGTTTTTCAAATTTTTCTTTCTTAGTAATGTTCTGAAAATGAATTTTGTATATTAGTACAAAAAAGACAACTGTTATATACTTATATTTTTGTGTGAGTTATCAAGTAATTTCATTACAGTGTTGTTCTGTAGCGTAGTTGTTGAATGTTGTCGTGTAGAGTTTAAAAAAAAAATATATATATAGTGAAATTTTTATATAAATAGTGTGCTTTACAAATTTTAATATTACTAGAAAAAATTAATAATATTTTTTAGTGTCATTCAATAAACGAGTTAGAAATGAATGCGGTTTAACTCTGAATATAGAATACTGTGCAAACCACTAGAAACACAAAGACTGAATTTACATCAATTTCGTATTTTTACGAAGAACTGTATCACACACACACACACACACACACACACACACACACACACACACACACACACACACACACACACACACACACACACACACACACACACACACACACACACACACACACACACACACACACACACACACACACACACACACACACACACACACACACACACACACACACACACACACACACACACACACACACACACACACACACACACACACACACACACACACACACACACACACACACACACACACACACACACACACACAGTGTACACGCGCAAGATTATTTGCAGGTGCACATATAAAAATATGAATTGTTACCCTTACGTAAACAAATAAAACATGTGCCACACAAGGCATTTAAATACGTCACTGAGTATGTAGGGCCCATCTGTGCAATAAAATTTGTCTATATTGTTGTGCACAGATGTCCTACAGAAAGCTTAATTTCGTTTTCAGAAAAAAATATCGCTTTCTTTAAAAATAAAAAGTTAAGATTAACTGAATGAAACAACAAATATCACACAAAAAGTCATCGAGTCAACAGTCATCGGTTTTAAATTGTAAAATATACCTCTAATGTAGTGATCTTAAATTGATTGCCATATATAGCTT
>CM068368.1:77585880-77673380 GCA_034769895.1 Magicicada septendecula | reverse complement strand
AATTAGTAATGTCATGGGATCTGTCAGTAAATGTTTTTAAATGTTAAATAAAGAGAAGTCTTCTTGTTACACACATATGAGGAGTGCTTAAATCAATTGTATACCTTGCCATTGTTTCCTTACACAGTTAGTAAGTAATTTGTTAAATTAATTATTTGTGATCAATTCTGTTACAACGTAGGCAGCCCGTCTAATTAACGGAGTTTAATTACGAGGGGTTCCCTGGATTTGTAACGCGGCGAAAAGACGTTACAAAAGTGCGCCACTCTGCTTACATGTAAAAAAAAATATATATATATAAAAGGGTTATTGTTTACAGAGTGTCACAAAAGTGCGGCACTCTGCTAAATTTTATAAAGGTGTTTTAAGCAAACAAAATTGCGTCATTCAAAAAATAAAGGAAACAAAGGAAAGAGTTTTAATTGTGTATATAGTGTAACAAACAAAATTGCATTCACTATGCGTGGATAAATTGTATGATCAACAACTAAATATATAATATTGATATATGCACTCAGAAAGTTACTTTAATAAATGTAATGTTCAAAACATATTTAATAGTGTATTAAGTTACGTAGATGGTAGTATGTATAAGTAAAATATCCTTAGCGTCATACAATGCATGTAGCTTTTGCATTCTATAGACCAGTATGAACCTGCATAATTCGATATAAGTACTTGCATACATGAATTGTGACCAAACATAACAATTTTGGTCAACCGAACAATCTGTAACAGGTTTGTTTACGACAATCTATGACCTGTTGTTTCCTGAATCATTCTGCACAGTGTATGTCCAACTATCTAGCTTACATACACTAGTATGTGTTATAAAAAAAATTTGATTAAAAATAACTTTGTTAATAATAATAAAGTAATTAAGTAGAAGTTCGTGATTTAAAACTTGTGAACAAAATAAGTAATTATTTAATTGAGAAAAGTTTATGAATGAACGGAGCCAAAGTGTTGTCTAAGCGGAATAATAATAGAATCTAGCGTCTGCGCTCCTCTTCTCTCTTGTTTAAACCGGTGTACAGTAGTTGTGTTATTCAGTCGCATTGTGGAGAACAATAAGAGTAAAACCCCCTTTCTCACTGACACGCTCAACCCTCCTTTGTTAACTAAATGTGTAGGCCACCCTCTGACCTACATTCCATTAAACAGCTGATCGGCTATTTAACCTTGAAAGATATGTGTGTGTGATTTCTGTCTCTCCCTTAGAAGAGAAATTGTTCTTTTCTAATTTGTGGAAATTGATTACTTATGAATTTATTGTATGTATATGTAATATATGTGTAATATACTAGTATTAATTGTAAGTACGTGCTAATGTGTTAGAACAAAATGGCCCAATTTAACCCGGATTTGTTACTAAAAGACGAGCTGTCTTACGAAGCCCTTTTGCGTGGACTACCCCATGCTGATGTAACAGTCGCGGAATTACGAAGTTCAATTCGGGAATGTGGATTTGATGCGCCCGTGCAATTAAACAATCTAAGCCAACTCGATTATGAAAGCGAGAAAGAAATTTGTAATGCCAAGTATAGTGAACTATACTTATTGTCTCAAACACTCCATGACGAGAAATCTCCGGCAAAAATTTTGCGGACTACCCAGAGAATAGAGCATTTAACCAGGCGAATAAAAAATTTGTCGATCTGGCCGAATCTCACAGAAATACCCGTTGATGTACAAAAGCTAGCAGACGAAGCTCTACGCCGCTTACCTTCAATTATCAACGATTTAAGACGAAAATCCGATTCATTCAGGATGGACGAAATAGAGAAATCATTAATGAAATTACACATCTCCCCAGTACAATCCCCCACCACTGGTTTACCTCCGCCTAACTCGGATCGGAACTCACCTATCGTATCGCAAGTGCAAGCGAACCCAGAACAAAAAACTGATACAGATGTAAATGTCCCTCCTCCCGAGCATTTTCAGTTTCGTCCCGGAAATAATGAATTGACCAACACCCCCAATGAATCTAATCACCCTCATCGAGGAATTACCCCTATGAACTATAACGCAGATCTATACGGAAAAATGACTCACCCTATGGAGAAGATTTTAACCGAAATCCCCTATACAGATGGCTTAAATGTTTCCAAGTTACTAACATTTATTAGTTATCTTCTTCAGATAAAGGATCTACAGCAGCTGAATGACTGGCAAATTTTACAAGTTCTGTTACCAAAGTGTAAACCCCCGTTAAAAAATCGTGTGCTAGAAGCCCTAACCTCTACTTTCCCAGTAGAAGAGCTACATAGCTCTTTAATAAAATACTTTATTCCCACCGGCATCTATGAAGAAATAAAAAGGAAGACAGTACTCCGAGTACAAGGACATCAGGAGAGATTAGCTCACTACATCTCCGATATTAGGGAGTCCTCTCGACTACTACGTGTAAGCTGGAATGAAACACAACTGGTGGACACCATTTTAATAGGAGTGTCACCTGAAGAAAGATCTCGACTATCATTGATGAATAGACCCAATACAATTGCTGATCTAGAACAGTGCAGTATCCATTCTTCAAATGTATGGTACTCAGATCAAAATAGAGAAGCAATGAAAACCTCTGGAACTAATAGACATCAATTGCGAGCACAACTGCCTGATGTAACAACCTCGTATGAAAGACAAGTTTCTAGTAGACCTCACCATGTGCGCAAAGCTGGTAAGTTAACTGTAAACCCAGATAAAGCAAAAACCAAGTACCCACCTCGCAGAAAACCCACCTGTTATAATTGTGGCAAATATGGGCACATAAGAAGAGAGTGCAAAAGTAAGCCATTGGAACGGAATAACCCCAATTCAAAAAACATGTAAGGCAGGGAGACCCGAAAACCTGTGTCTTCCGCAGCTACTCAAAATTGGGTAAACTAAAAGAAACCAATAATAATAATAAGAATGAATTATTCTGTAACCAAGTGAAAAACAAAAAAGGTGCGAAAGAAATCGACCCCTATGTGCGAGAATTTCGTGAAAAGTGTAATGCGATTAATAGATGTAAATGGAAAAAAAATCTACTACCATTAATACGAGTCGACTTAGGCGTTACATCCCCCATCGCCTTAATTGATTCGGGATCTAGTAGAAGCTTAATCAGCCAAGAATTAGCGGACATGTTAGCTAAACATCATCTAGTAAAACGGAACCAACCTGTGAATATAAAGTGTGCTAAATAAATATGGTGATTAAATAGACGATAGTTCTAGGAGCGTTTCTATATCCCCAAAGTAGTTTAATAAATAATAAAGTGAATAATAATAATAATTGATTTAAATACTAGAGCTAAATAAATCCTAAGTTATACTAAAATTGTGTGAAGTGTAGAAGTAAGTAGGGAAAAAGAAAATAATAATAAAAGGTTCAGTTGCATATTGTAAACACTCCCAGTGGTGGCCAGTTAGAGAAAATAAAAGCGTGTTCAGTATTGTAGGAATTGTACTAAGCAGCCCCGAACGCACCCTTCCAATTGTGATAAACCGGTGCAGGCCTGAACAATTGAAAAACCACCCCTAGTGAGTATGACAATGCATCATGTAAAGTGTCTACCCTCCCGCATAGTTTGTTTAAGTATTGTAAAAAGAGATAAAAGAGAATCATATTCGTGAGATTCCGCTTCTCTCAAACCAGTGATCTAAAGTGGAGTATGGGATCCTCTTTAGATCACATTAGAAATACGTTTATGAGATATAATCAAGTAGTGATTATACATGTAACGTAACAGATCACAACGGCGCCGACTGAAAGGGTAATGATAGGGCAGAAATGTGCCAAAGATCATTAATAAATGCTGAAAGCTAACTTCCGTAGTTAGAGTAAGCTGGTGTCAGTCGGGCCGGGATGTTGTGAGTTACGGATAAGTAGGGATCATTCCAATCTAAGGTTTGGAAATTAGTATTAAGATTAAAATGTAAGTTAGTACCTAAGAAGTGAGAAAAAGGGAATTTCACGAAGGCGATCATTTAAATGAACAATGTCATTTAAAGAGAATTAAAAAAAAAAACGAACTGTGCACTAATAATAAGTAACTTCACACACTGACACTAATCGTACTCCCAGTCCCCAATAGTGAGTTAGAAAAAAAAAATAGCTTAACCGTAGCGTGCAATTTAAGCGGTGGAGTATGTGACGATTTAAATAAAAGAAATAATCAAGAAAATACAATTTTTTTAATAATTAAGGTTGCGAGCTCTTAAGCCATTTAAATCTCACTGTATTAATATAAAATACCTGTATGTACTCAGTATGAGAGGAAGCAGTAATTAATTAGTTATAAGATACTCTAATAAAAAAGGATAAATTGTAAAGAGTTATTAATATCGTATTTAACCCTTTGCTTGTGAGCAGGCGCTGTCCTGTTGATTCCAGACTCGACATGTTTTCCGAGTCTTATGTGAGTTAGAATAAGATAAAAAAACTAATGTTAATAATTAAAAAATCTGAAGACATAAATAGTCGCTAAAACAACTGATTTAAATTATGTATGTTTGTTTAGGGATAGTTTGTATAAATAAAAATGTTAACTTAAATATAGTTAGGAACTATATTCTCGCGCGGAGATTGTCCCACTAACTTTTGCCCAGTACCAGGCGAAGGGAGCGGAATTTCTCTCTCTTGCAATGGTGACTTCGTACAGTGTAGACGTAGGAGCTGTGCGCTTAAAATATGTTAACTATATTTTGTCTCACCTTAAGATGGTGTACCAGATGTAGCTGTTTAAAGCATCTGGATGTGTTAATTAATATAGTCATGTAAATAGACAAGAAATTTAAAGTAAAAAAATCGAAACGTAAAAAAGGAGTGTAACACAAGATGACTTCGTGCTTCAACAAATAACAACAATTCCAAAGTCATACCCGGAGATGTGAACTATCAGAAGCCACAAACTCTACTGCACGTGACAGAATATGCAGATCAGGACATCCGAGAATCTACAAGATCATCGTAGATATCTACACGACATATTGTTCAACCTGCGAACTTTTGGAGCCCTTTACAGAAGAAGGCCAGATCGAGATGACGACGTAGCTGTTCCTGTTTCCCAAGACGGATACCCCAGGACGAGTCTTCTGCATACCAATTAAAAGGTGACTCGATAGCCTGTCTATCGAGGGTTACTAATATTTGTTACACAACACATCTTGAAAGAGACTTTTCAGAAACTATTAACTTTGTAAAGACTTATAAATTAAATCTAAGAATTTCATGTAACTATTCTAACTTCATACGTTGTAACAGTTTATATGCTAATGTAGAGTAATATAATTCAAGCAATAATACTATTCTTCCAATGGTTGAATAAAAGAAAGTCTTGCAAGCTAATATCATGAAATGAGTATAATTAAAAGTCTTAATTACAGAAATACAGAAAGTTGACCCGGATCCGAGGTATAGCTATATAAATTCAAGTTTGATCTCAAAGTTTAAAGAAACCTTTCAAATAACTTAATAATTGAATTAGTAATGTCATGGGATCTGTCAGTAAATGTTTTTAAATGTTAAATAAAGAGAAGTCTTCTTGTTACACACATATGAGGAGTGCTTAAATCAATTGTATACCTTGCCATTGTTTCCTTACACAGTTAGTAAGTAATTTGTTAAATTAATTATTTGTGATCAATTCTGTTACAACGTAGGCAGCCCGTCTAATTAACGGAGTTTAATTACGAGGGGTTCCCTGGATTTGTAACGCGGCGAAAAGACGTTACAAACATTATCCCGTGATTTTTGAATTAGTCCATTTATGTGTTTGGGTATCTTCGTTTCTTCTTGCACTCTATCCTCGAACGAAAATTATACCACATGTATGAAGTTATCTGTTTTTGGCTGCGTTGTCGACAGTGCAAGAAGAACCATTATTTATGGGATCGACGAATAAAACCAGAAAAGTCAATTTCGAACTGCCAAGAGATATTTTACATTAACTAAATTTTATTACAACCGTATAGAAGTCTAATTTGGAGTAACAATGTGTGTGTGTATGTGTGTTCGTTCGTGCTGAATGCCATTTTCTACACATATTCTCCCGAATCAAGTTTGTGTCCCCGCTACACGCATTATCAACAGATACGTGACGTATCTGTCGCATCCGTATGCTGTTCTATCCCAAACGAGAAATGAGCTTACATCTTTACTGTTTGTCCCAAAACTTACCAAAGTAACGTTTATAGTTACTGGAATTTGATTTCTGGTTTATTATAACGAATTTGTATCTAAACGAATGCAGAGCAACCCATAGGAGCCCTAGCCATGGCCCCCCTATAAGTCCCCGTAGCTCTGAAACAAAAGTCTCCTTAATAGTTTCCTAATGTTCTATATACTACCGTCTTCAAGTTAAACAAAAAATTTATTCAATCAATCTGAACCTAAATTTTAAGTATAATCTTCAAAGCACAATTAAATTATTAGGATGACAATTTTTATTATACTTTTTGCAAGATGTAGTGAACAAAATGCTCGAAAGCCATAACCATAACTTAACGTATCTCACCTCCTTAGACACTGAACACTCTTCAACTCTCGAAACAAATGACATTACTAACAACGAAACATGTTGTTATTGCTGACAGCAAATTGCATAATGTAGGCTATACAACTGCAGGCAGCTACGGAATGTTTACATTGTTATCTTAGTATCTTACTGTTATCTGAGGCATCACACAAGCAGGACCCATAACGAGAATAGTTGGAAACCTCCCCAGAGTTATCAAATTGTGGTTTTCATTATTTGTAACTAGTCCAGCAAAACAAGTGTAGTTTTTTGTTGCTTACCACGCAGTTGGGTATACTGACGTCACGGTTTAAAAATACGTCGAGGTTGCAAGACAGTAACCTTCAAAATGTTTGGCAGCGATTAGAATGCAGCATTAGTGAACTGCTTTTAGTATATAATAGTATTGCATTACTGTCCTTTATTAAGTCGTTGACTGTTGTTGTCTAATATGCATAGCACGCACTGGGCATCAGAAAGTTATTAAAAGTCTTATAGAGTTCTTCTCTTCTTCTTCTTCTGCCCTTTCACGGTAAAGCAATTAAAGCCTGTTACGACTTTATTAATCTAATACTCTTTCTTACGCTTTTCTGCCTATCGGGCGATAATTCAAGGCCTACTTTGGAATCATTCTTTATGCATTTTGGATACATGTTCTTTCCATCTTTCTTTATATAGTTTTGCCTGTAGTACGAACAATTGACTGTTTAATTCCTGTATAATAGTTGCAGTTGTGTATCGTCTTTTTCCTAACATAGCCTTTCACTGACTGAAGGAATTTTATTTCTAATGACTTCATCTGTCTAAGATCTCTTTTCCTAAGTGCCCAACATTCTGAAGCATACAGCAGTGTGGGACTTGCCATCACCTTATAATATTTTAGCTAAGTGCCTTTTAATGTTATACTTTTAAGAGTTCTTATATTTCTACTACATATCCTTTGAAATTTCTTAATTTTGTTCCTGATGTCTCTGTATTCCTCGTATAGAATGTCACGACAGCCTACGTTCTGAAAATGTGAGACCTGTTCTAGAATAGTATTGTTGATGACAACTTTTATCCTTACGGGATAGTTACCAGAAAATGCCATGGCTATATTTAGTGGCAAATGTATTTTGTAAAGGGAATTCAGCTGATAAAGTTTATAGACAGATAACTGTAACTTTTCCTCAGTGTCTTCTATTACAACTTGGTCGTTCACAAATAACATTGTGTTTAAGTATGTGTTGTGACTGATCTCAATACCCAACACTATTTTTACTTTGTTCCATTCTCTAATGAGAATTTAGTAATTTTTAATTAGACGTAATTGTTCCGTTGGCTCTGCACATACCAGTGTTCAAATACTATTGTCAGGACTGGTCAGAACGTTCTACGATGTTATTAAGGTAAAGAAGTTCGTTTCAGTACGTTAGGATCTCCATATATCGAGGGATGATTATATATGAGTAATTGCCGTTTCATAACAACATTGAGATAGAGGATGACACAAGTGGTGGACAATTTCACGTATCTCGGAGTGAATCTAGCAAAGACTGGATCAGAGGAGCCGGAGATCCAAAGACGGACCACCATGGCTAACAAGGCATACTTCGCATTGTTGCCATCATTTAGGTCTAGGGACGTGCACAGGGAAACAAAAATGAAAATATATAGGACTGTCATCAGACCGGTGCTATGCTACGGGTGTGAGGCATGGACACTCACACAGAAAACAGTCGACATAAAATACACCTTTGAAAGGAAAATCGTCAGACTTATTATTGGCCCAATACAAGAAAATGGCTCATGGAGACTGAGATACAACAACGAACTGTATCAAATGTATAAAGAGATACCAGTCTCAAAATTTATAAGAATATTAAGATTGCGTTGGGCCGGACATGTTATGAGAATGGAGGATGGCACGAACCCCAAGATGGCTTTGCTGGGTACATGGGAGGGAACGAGACCTAGAGGTAGACCGAGGAAGAGGTGGGAAGATGGCGTTGCAGAGGACGCGAGAGACATGGGGATAAGAATCTGGAGGAGGGTTGCAGTGGACAGAGTGGATTGGAGGCGGAGATTGGTGGAGGCCAGGGCCCAACTTGGGCTGTAGCGCCATAGGAGGAGGAGGAATTGTCGTTTAGTCTTATATAATTATACAATGTCGTGTGGAAAGTTGTATAACGTGGCATAATAATTAATGATTCTGAATGGATAATATAACGGGTAGCTAAAGTGTATTTAAAAATCCACTATTCATATTATTCTTGTTCTTCTAAGTTATAATAGATAGTGCTTTATGTTTTGAAACAAGACTATATTTTTAAGGTTTTTTGTTCACAGTATTTCAACAGTTTTATAACGAACTGTCAACATCAAAATTATAATTTATCTAACAGGAATCATTCTAATTATTATTACTTAAAAGTAATAATAATTCTGATACGATGACAGTAGATTATAAAGCTGTTGAAACGTTGTAAACAAAAAACAGTAAAATATATTCTTGTTTCTAAACTTATAAAGAATTGTTGGTATCTTAAGCTTCACGGCCGGCGACAACTCTGTTATGGATTTGCCTAATTGCCGGCCTATTAGACCGTGGTATAATGGTGTCGAGCGAAACAGACGTTTCGGCCCTATAATTGAGGTCATCTTCAGTGTTACGATTTATAAGGCAACTGGTTCGCAGTTCACCTGGTATGCAGTACTGTGGACAACAGCATAAATCACGGTCTAATAGTCCGGCAATTAGTCAGAACCTTAATAAAGTACTGTATTATTATTTATTATAAATTAAAAATATAGATATACAAGTGTTCATTTATATAAGTTAAAGTTGTACGACACTGTTGTTAGACGTATGTCACTTTAGTTTTCTCTGGCACTTTAAGTTTTGTTGTACGAGTTTAATGTTCGCTTTTTTTAATAAAGTTATACTAGTTTTAAACGTGATTCAATAATTTTTAACATTTTCCCATTTTCCCTTAGGCTTACCTGACATTAATTCCATTAACCTTTCCCTTCTAACAGAGTAGCCTAGTTGTCATTGAACAACGTTGCTTTCTCTATTCTTTTTAAAAATATCGTCTGCATTTCCCTCCAGAACTATATTTTAAATTCTTCCAATCGTTTCATGACTCTCTCTTCCTAACAGTATAACATAGCCAGACTTCATGTAAACAAATTTATGTGATTAGAAAAATTTCAGTTAAAAATTTACCAGTGTGAGGCAATAAAAATGCTTACGGTGCTACGTAGTGCTGGAAAATTTATTTAAATTTACAAATTTCAGAAAATTCCATTTTTAATCTATTACATATATACAAACATACGTAATCGCTTAATCTATTGTTATTTAGCTGTATTGATACACTCTTGTTTGCATAAACCCAGAACCACTCCAAAACACGTGGAATCAATTTACTGGTTTTACGTGTATGTTGTACACGTGTAAATATTAAATCATGTCTCTCTCTCTCTTTCTTTCTTCCTCTCTTTCTTTTCGCCTTTCCCTTTGTTTCTTTGTTCCCTTTGTTTCGTCCTTTCCTCCTAATCTCTTTATTTCTCCACACACACACACACACACACACACACACACACACACACACACACACACACACACACACACACACACACACACACACACACACACACACACACACACACACACACACACACACACACACACACACACACACACACACACACACACACACACACACACACACACACACACACACACACACACACACACACACACACACACACACACACACACACACACACACACACACACACTCACTCACTCACTCACTCACTCACTCACTCACTCACTCTCTCACATACAAAAATACAAAGGTTATAATCTTTAACATTTTTAAAGCGCCTTAATGTTTTACATTTCTCCAAACATCCGCAAACTCACAAATTATCTGCTGTAATCGTGAAGTGTCAATATGCTTTTCTTATCTGAAAACTGTACATCGTATTTTTGATTAGTGAAATAAAGGGTGCCATAAGGTCAGTCTGTTATTAACGTTTTTTTTGCATTTGGTTAGTCACTGTTATACAAAATGCTTTATGATTTATTTTTTCAATTATATTTTAAAATTCATCATCATAATCGGCAAGGATTAAATAAAAAATGGTTTGTTCCGGTCGTATGCAGATAGACTAGACCTGGTCACTCCAGCGCTTTTTCGAGCGTCCCGCACCTCTCCGTCCCTTCGGCTTATAAGTCCATAATTGTTTAGGGGCGCGGCAGTCATCCATTCTCTGAAGATATTGGGTAATCCTATTAATTGTACTCGTAATATTCAGCTCCTGTAGTAGACCGCCGTTCCTTTTGCGATCTTGAAGATTATATCTTGCCACGTACCTGAGAAATCTCATTTCGACCTCTTGAATACGACTGGTCTGGAACTTCGTTAAAGTAAAATTCTCAGACCCATACATCACCTTGTAGAACTTCAGGAGTGTTTCTTCCCTCGTTAATTTTAGAGTTCTCCTGATGGTCTCACTTATACGATTGAACTTGTGGAGCTTCATCACCACATGATTGTTTGTAATTTAAGATACATTACAGCCCAGATATTCAGAACTACTGACCTGCTTCAGAACCGATTTGTATTGTATGGAATCAGCTTCACGAAAAGCCATCACCGTGGTCTTCAGTGTAGAGTTCTGTAATCCGTAATCCTTGCAGATTTGACTCAATGAATCTACAGCTATCTGCTAGCCTCTTTTGGAGTTCCCCAGGATAGTCTGGTCATTAGAAAATAACAATGTGTCATCTGCAGAGGTACCAATCATAAAATGTTCTGGAAGGTTCATATGCCAGTTGTATAACATCGTGATGATATCCACGAACTTGAGGCTAGACATAATCGTGGATTTTGACAGTAGTATAAAACATTACCTGTCAACTAATAAGTGAGTTAAACAAGGTTTTTATATCTCTCCAACATTATATAATATAAAGATGATGCTCTACGGAAGTGGAAACCTGAGAACAAATTATATTAATTGACTAAAATTTTTCTGTCTTTTGTGGAGACGACGTTAAGCTTACGTTTGACAACAGACTGCAAAAGGAGACTCTATCGGTTGCTTGCAAGAAATTTAAAATGAACATTTCCAAAAAGAAAATGACAACCGCGGTCTTTGTGGATAAAGTACTAATAGGAAACAAAAATTGCGAAACAGACAGAGATAAGAGAACAAGTGGATTGTTTTAATTTTGAATAATAATGTTACGTATGTGATTAACAAATTGAGTGAATACTGACGCACAGTGGTGGAATAAATATTTACGTAAGATACTGACACGTGTCCACTGACTAGAATAAAGTTTTGTACGTCTCGAATTGTACAAAAAGTGATGTATGATGAAAGTGACCTTGTTGAAGCGCTTGTTAAAATTAATGAGCCTGATCGAATAAAATTAATTATACTGACACATTTGTTGCAAAACAATTGTAATCTCTTCAAAGTAGCTTCTTGAGAAGGCACACATTTGGGAAGTCATTTGTTCTATCGACTGAAACAGCGTGGGCAGTCTTAAACTGTCAGTGCCTTTAGCTGGTTTGCCAAAATCTGTTGAACGTTCTCCACACTTTCAAATCAGCAACGTGTTTTTAAATGTTATACGTAGTAATAAAACACAGCAATGTTGTGTACTGTATAAGACAAAGATGTCTTTAGTATCTGTAAAGGTAAAGCCAGTAATGGGAAACAGTAATAAGAAAATTAGATTGTCTCTACCTTGGAGCAGAACTAGACTGTGTTCGAAAACACAACTTTTCAGGAGAACAATTTGAAAGAGTGATTGGTCTACAGTTTCTCCAAGAAACATCGCCAAATGTTTTATACCCACTTTGTAATAGTCTGAATATATTGTTTCGACGGTCTCACGGATCGTCGTATGATACAGTGGAAACAACAAAATACAGACACCAATGAAGTCGCTAACTACCAGCTTTAATTAATCACAAACAACAATGTGAAACCAACGAGGTACTGTCGTACAATAATTAAAGGTACACTTGACCACACGCAATAATAATGTCAACTTTTAAAAATTCCGCACTAATTATAACACAGTTATCACTTTCCAAAATCACTTGATTCGTACTGAATGAATCGCCAGGTGTAAGTAACTAACTAAACCGGCCGCAGTTGATTGTATAGGTACCACAGATGTTCCAGAATGTTCCATTATTTTGGCAGCGTGCCAGCATAATTTGCATAGTTACAAGTGCTCTCGAACAGTGTGGACGGTACTAGTAGTTCGGCCTTGACCGAGACGCTGCACCTGCTCGGCTAGCCGAGAAACGGGTGGAAGGACACTCTCGACTCTTCGAGAGCGTTCCTAGTTTGTCGTAATTTATCTACATAGATTTTACAAGATTTTTTTTTTAATTAAGTAGACGTAGGCTAGTTTGTTTTGCACCAATTTAATTTATGATGATGGACGTAGGCTAAAATACATACGGTTCTATGTAAAATAAATTATTATTATTTTTTTTAAGATTGGACTCACAGCACTTAATGCACTCAACAGATACGCAATGGCAGAATGCAGTGCTCATAAAACAAAAAAAAAACCCTGGAATTTGGACGTAGGCTAGTTTGGCTCCAAGGTAGTGGGTATTAGTTAAACAGAAGTTTCTTTAGATAAAACTGCATAAAAAATTGTTTGTTATTCGTACCCGGTTAGACAATATTGTCTTTACCGATTGCAAGGCTCTTTTCCCGTGACGTGCTTATCAAATTTCTCCTTTTATGCGTTCGTAAGCTATCAGATATTTTTGATCCGTACTATGTGTTTCTTCCTTCCTTTGATGTTTATGATTTTTCGTTAATGACGTATTGTAAATCTTTACATCTTCTTTAATACCCTTCGCCCCTTAGGCTTTCTCTCTAACATTACATTTTGTAATGTTTCTAGGAAAGTACATTTAGGCAGATCATGTTCTCTGGTTTATTTTTCTGTTGACTTTAAAATTTAAACGTTACGTACATAAAGCAAAACAATATATTGATGACTTGTATCGGTGTAGCTGACAAATAGTGGCGTAATTGTGCACGCACGATACGCAGCTTATGGGACGCCTGCCAGCCCCTTCCAATCGAGTAGCGTTCAAATACATAAATTACGTGTACCCTGACGTACTGTGCTGTAAATATAATAACTAGCGCTATCGGTTGCAGTATTAGAGATGAAACGCGTGAATAGTTACACTGTTAGAGCCGATACAGTATACCGTGAAAGTCCTTCAGCTAGTGTCGTATCCCGGGTTCCACCTTCTTACCAATTTATGTTGAATATCTTCTTAGACGAGATTTCTCTGTCTTTGGAGTTATCAGAAACCTGGACGTTTTCACTTTATTGTTGATAATTGTGATGACAATTAAAACTTTCTGGGCATTTTATCACCACTCTGTTTAACTGTTGCTCGGTAATTTTACAATTTATTCTTAACCTCTGACAATTTAGCCTATTAGGCTATTCTCAAAGAGCTGCTAAGAACAACTAATGTGTAGCGGGTGTTGAACATGTGTTAAGGGCGTGTATATGGATATGGACATGTATTTGGGGTGTGTATGCTGGAGAGGGTGGATAAGCTAGTATATGGAAGGTCAAATGATTGTAAAAAACTAAGTACAATAGAAATACAAATTCTAAAAATTAATAAAACTAAACAACAGCTTTTAGTAAACGAAACACAAAGAATTCTGCCTGTACGTTTGATAAATTTTTGTTACTTTTCTTTTACCTTACTTTGTTACTTTTAATTGTTTTTCTGACTTCTACAATTTCTAGTAAACACGTTTTTTATTACAAAATAATATTACTGTTGCACAATATACAAAAAGGTAAAAAAAATGGATTCTTTAAAAATTAGAAAAGCAACAAAAGTAACAAAGAAAAGTACCAAAAATTTAACAAACGGACAGACAGAATTTTTTATAACTCGTTTATTAAAAGCTGTTATTTGGTTTAGTTAATTTTTAGAATTTTCATTTCTATTATACTTAATTTTTGCGGTCACCTGACCTTTCCTTTACTAGCTCATCCAACCCTTACAACATAAACACATCACACACATGTCCATATACACGCCCTTAGCACATATTCACAGACCTACAGATTCTTTGTATTTAGTTGTTCTTAGCAACTCTTTGTGAGAATAGCCTAATAGGTTGAAACAATTTTCAGAGGTTAAGAATAAATTTGTTTTAATACCTATGTAGTAACATGTTTGACCAAATGCCCAAGGAGTCTTCAGTCAATGTCCAGTTGTTTATGCCAGATGATTTGGAAAGTTTTTTTTTGAACAAATTTTAGTGTTTCTCTTATTTCCTCAATATTAGTATGTTTTATTCCAGGGGTTTGGGGTCCGCACAAGATAGCCTGTTCTTTTATACTATTGCCTCTTTTACCTTTCAGAAAGTTGAACATTAGGTTTAATTGATAAATATTTCTCTGTTTCCATTGTCACTTCAGTTTTGTAGTCATTGTAGGAAATTGAGTTCAGCTATTGTGTACCAAAAATTCAGTCTTTGAGTATTCATGTATATGAGTATATGTTATATGAGTGCCAATTGTTACCGATCTGATGATGGCCTGAGATGGTGAGGGCGAAACGTCTGTCAGCATAGACTCTAGACCCTAGACCATTGCCTAACAGCCCGGCCAATATTGTTTTCAACTTAGTGTCGCCGGCAGTGAAAGACTTAGGAACTCTATGAATAATTTAATTAATGAATTAGATGAAGTTAGCCTAAAATTACTACAGCCAGTGAATTCTGTTACGAGTCAGTCAACGGATTTCATAAAAAGAACAAACATGCTTACCTTTAAAGTAGACGAAATAAGGTTAATTTTGTAAGATTGTTAAATCAAAAAAGTTGATCGGAATATCTCTATAACGGCAAAAATGAAAATAAATTCTTCTTCTTCTTCTTCTTCTTCTTCTTCTTCTTCTTCTTCTTCTTCTTCTTCTTCTTCTTCTTCTTCTTCTTCTTCTTCTTCTTCTTCTTCTTCTTCTTCTTCTTCTTCTTTACTTCAAGGATTAGGTTAAATAAACCTGTTCCGGCACCCATCTCATCCTCGGACGACCCACGTCTCTCCTACCAATGCCTCTTTCTTTCAGTGCCGCTTTCGGCAATCGATCCTTTGTCATCCTTTGCAAATGATCCCACCATTGTTTCCAGTACTTATTCCGAGGCTGCTTTGGGTACAATAAATATTATGAAGTTTTACATGAACTGGTTACTGGCCTGCTGCACGAAGCCCTATCAGGGGGACCGGAGACTCTTCTGTCAGAGTTACCATACCTTTAGTCGAAAGGCCCCTGTTTTGGGGCGCAGGAGATTTGCCCTCACCCTTCCCTTTCTGAGATAGGATTTGGTGGCTCTGTTGTCAGTTATTCTGCTACTAACCGTTTCTTAGTATTTCCAGTGCTTACCTATAGGGATCAGTGAGCACTCTAAGTGAAAATAAATTATTTCTTATAATTGATGGTCGGTGGTGACTTTAACTCAAACGTACATTACAGTTAACACATGTGACTGTACATAATAAGTCGACACAATAATAAACTTAGTAAATAACAAAAATATCTTACTTGAATCTTATAAATAAATGGCAGCCTGCGATCCTGTTGTTATACGTGTTCATTTGGTTTGGCGAAGTCGTGCAGACATGAGATTGCAAATCTGTGCTAAAAAATAGTCAAAACGTAAAATATGTAAAACCGAAACATAGCCTTAACATTTTACGTAAAACTTAAAGCGTGTCACTTGTGTGTGTGTGTGTGTGTGCGCGCGAGTGCGCGTGTGTGTTTATTTTCTTTTGTACACATCTAACGCACTATCTACAGACAGTGCGTGGTGAAATTTTAATTCAACACTCCTCACGAATTAATTTTTTCCAATAATATTACTAAAGAAAACAGAATATTAGTTTTGTTAAACAAGTTTGTGTATCCGTTTCAAACTCCAGTGGAAAATAAAGTTGAAAATGAGTTTTAGAAAAATGATATTCAAATCCTATTTTCACACTCAGTAGACACTTTGACAGTTGTGATAAGCACTTGGTACGTTTGTTTGAAAACAAAGTTATTTGTATTTGAAGTAAGATAGAGAGAATCATAGGCGGATTAAAACTGTTCGTGGGAACTACAACTCTTAACAGCTGAACGATGAAGAAGAAGAAGTAGCGAAATAAATATGTTTTTTCTATGCTTCGCTGTTTTGAGAGACGTTTTGATCTTCAATGTATATCGCTTGGTAAACTGAAATAATATCAACTCTACTATTTCAGATAACAATATTTTGTCATTATCATTAAATATGGCGGCAGTAAAAATTACCATACTTTTTAAATACATGATTTAAATTTTATTTTATAAATTTTATTTTGTTATCAAATATATTTTCTTATAATAGTTTATCGTTCTTCAGAAAAACAGCAATATAATGACAAAATCGGTTATTAGTATGTTTACAGTTACATGTATCGATATAGGTACAATTATTCACTCCAGTAATATTAAAGAAAAATAATGTTAACATTCCTCAAGAAATAATAACGTTAAATCTTCTGCTAAATCAAATCTCGTCAAGTGACCTGATAATGGGTCCCGATTAGTAACATGATAGACTGCAGTTCCCGATTCATGAGGAGACGTTTTCTGTAGAATTCCACTGTTAATTTATTTTTCTTCAAGGTTTTTTTTTTATATTGTAGATTTTGAGAGATTTGAAATTAATTCATCATGTCCATATTATCTTCAGTATATGGTCTACTCGCTATGTTTGACACTATGGGGAAGATCTTATGAATATAGGTTAGGTACGCAATTGAGGGGGGCTGCTGCGTCCACATTGAACAACCCTGGTTACGTGTCGGTCCTGGTGTTTTCTTGGTGTTACGTAATGAGAGAGGTTTTGAGTGACTTTGAATACTGTTTTTGAACTGGAATCACTTATAATTAAATAAATAATGTTGCTTCTTTGTAGTAAAAAAACATGATCATTTCAGTTGTATAAGGAAAATACACGCCCCCCCCCCACACACACACACATCACTCAAACACACAAAGTAGGCGAACAAAGATAATAATTGATCTCCCTAGCACGAAGGGATGAAAGGGTAGTAAATCAACGACACCTGAGATAAAAAAATCTTACAAAAGCCTAATAAAAGTCCCAGAATAGTTAGTTACATACAATAGCCAGCTACAAGACTATTTGGAGAGGAAAACTGTGATGAGCTGCTAGCGGAAGCCAAAATAAAATGTTGCGCGCTCTGAAGACTAGGGGGACTGATTTAATAATACGTACAGTGCATGACGATCACATATACAATATACAAAAATGATTACATTATAATCAACAGAATATCCTTACGAGCTAAGTAGGCCTATGCCCAGCCTCCAGATTGAGATAGCAAATACGTAGAAGACATGTTACTTCCTCAAGTTATGTTATTATCTCGTGGGCTTTGATTTACTGCAATTATGTGTGCGTGTCTTTTCTCGTTTATCTATTTTTCTTCAACGAATATTGTAGCATATTGTTACGACGGTCTTACGGATCGTCGTATGGTACAGTGGAAAAAGTACAGACACCAATTAAATCACTAATTACCAGCTTTATTGAGTCACAAGTAACAATTTGAAATCAACAAGATACTCTCATACTGTAATTCAAGTTACATATTTTGTCCACACGCAATGGTAGTGTCAACTATAAAGAGTTCCGCACTAATTATAACACAATAATCACTTTCCACAACAGCCATTTGATCCGCACTTGATAAATCGCCCGAAGTAACTAACTTCGAAGCGGCAGATGTTCCTTATGTAGACTGCAGATTTTCCAGAATAACGTTCCATAATTTGCGTCGTTAATAAGTGCTCAAAAGGTCAGGAGGGTACTTTTGTACACGGCCTTGACAGAGACACGCACCTGCTCGGCTAGCCCAGAAAATTGTAGGACGACACTGTTGACTGTTGGAGATCGTTCCGTCGTAAAATACATATTGTATATGTGTGCATTTCAGTTCATGTATAATGTGTATGTAATAGTATTATCTGTTTCTGTCTGCGTTGTTGACAGTGTAACGGGAACCATTGTTTATGAGATCGAAAAATAAATTTGGAAAAGCCAATTGTTAACTGTACGCCAAAGAGATATTTCACGTTGACTAAATTTTACCACAACCTTATGGAAATCTAATTTACAATAACAATATGTGTGTTTGTTTGCAGGTGCGTGTGTGTGTGTGTGTACGTGTAGGCGGTGAATACGATTTTCCCACAAGAGAAAGAAAAGAATATGTGTTGTGATGCATACAAACTCTCCTGGGTCACATTTTGAGTTCCCGATGCGCACATTATCAACAAGTACGTGACGGATCTGTCGCAGTCTTATGCTGTTATCTCTACGCAGAAGACAAAAATGATCTTTTATCTTTACTATTTGTTTTCGGAAAAGTACCTCCATAATGTTCCTAGTTTTCTGGTTTCTTACAAAGAATTTATATTATAAGAAGTGATCGTTTTCGTGGGGTCTCTGATTGTTTTTTGTATACTGTTTCTGGTAAATAAAGGTAAAGCATTGCACTGTAACTTTTTGCATAAATATCCAGAAATCTGTATAACGTAGATAACTTTAATATTATTATTTTAAACACATTTCTTGTCAAAAAAACACATCTTGTCCAAAAAAATCTGTGTTACGAGAAGCGTTCAAATTTAAATTATAATTTTATATTTATTCAAAAAGTAATAGAAGAGTAGTAATTTAAATATTGTTATTTTTCAATACGGTCTCCCTCCTTTTGAAAACACTAACGCCATCTTTTCAAAATTAACAGTATCTTACGTACTCCTTGAAAAAATAATTCTTCTGGTCTTGTCCATAGTATTTATATGCATATATTATTGTATTGTACGCATTCAAAGCTTGAAGACAAGACACTTGTTGCATTATGCCGTATTTTTCACGTTTAGAGATAGTGACATCATAAAGACTGTAAAAATTGTATAATAAATATACAATCCTTCTGTCTCTTTATTTTAGTAGTACTAGAGTGAGTAACGTACCAACCAAAAAGCACCTCTTTTCAATTCTCTGCCAGGCTGTTGTGAAGATAGATTTCTGTGCCGTTCCACAAGCATGTTTTTTTTTTTTTTTAAATGCCTACTATCATATTGTAACTATTAAAATAATTGTAAAAACATACGTAGTGATATATCCCTGACAGTTCTTCCGACAATCTAAGAAAAAAATATTTTGACCAATTTTTATACAATTGGTACGGATCAGCTTATACACTTTTTTTAGTTTATGTACTACTGCACATGCCCGGAGAGGACAGTGCTATTAAAAACATACCCACCCAAGATTTCACTAAAAAAAATATGTTACAAACATGTTTAATGACTATTGTCATAAATGCATACTTTTATTTCACTTTTAACTGTTAATGAACACAAATATACAAATAATAATAATATTACAAGTCTTCACTTTAATTAAAAAAAAAAAATCAAAACACTCCCATATCAGCACGGCAAATCTATATCATCCCGACCTAAACGAAAAAAGAAAGTAACTACAACAAATTATATGAATACCATCTGTATGTGTTAAGAAGAACTAGGTTAACATTTTAAAATGATGGTAGTAGGAATATATCACTACGATGCTTCTCTACATTCAACTAAAAATGTGGTATATCTTCCTTACCACCATGCTGCAAAGTGACACATATACTAAGAATTATTTCCTGTTATCTAAATTGAAAACATTAACATATTTTGATATTCTCTGTCTCTGCAGTAAATTAGTCCCTGGCTGTATTTGCCCACTGTGAACGTACTCCAGATGGAAAACTTTGCTATTATGATTGCCAGAATTAAAACAACAAGTCATGTGTGTACATCGTGAGCGCATGCGTGCCCGTACCAGAATGCGTGTTGAAGTCAATGCAAACCGCGCTCGCTCGCACTGACCCGCAACACGCAGACTGCAACGCAGGACATGTGTCGGCTCAAGCGGTGCGGTGTGAGTCTGTACGAGTGGGCGACACATGCGTGCGCTTACCAGAGTGCGTGTTGCAGTCAATGCAAGCCGCGCGCGCTCGCACTGAACAACACGCAGACTGCAAAGCAGGACATGTGCCCGCCAAACGGGTGCGTGTGAGTGTGATACCCGTGTCCTAATTATGACAATCAAAATAGTATAACTCCCGTGTATCTAGAGTATTACACAATGGGTAAACAAGCCAAATTTATCTGCAGAGACATCGACAGGACCCGTCTGGGACCGTTGCCGCTTTGAATTAAACTAAATTAAATTAGTTAAATTTTGACCAATTGTTTAGAAACGGAAGAAGTATTGTTAGTAACAATTACAACAATACATAGAAATTTTAATATTTTTCTATATGCAACGTACTTCTGTGCAAGGAATTAACTCTTATCACATTACTCATTGGTAATTGGTCACATTACTCATAATGCTTCTGCTTCTAACCATACTTGACGCGGCAAAGGCTAACCAAGGCCCGGGGCGGCCTTTCATTTTGGATTCTCAGATACGGTTCTTTATTTATTGTATGGGTATGCAGTTTATAGATTTTAATAGTAGGCCTTCATGTCTAATTATTCAAGTTACCATTTATAGGTTTTAACGAAACAGAACAAAGAAGATATACAAAAACGATAAAGTCAAAATTTTGTATAAATTAAGTTACATAGAAATTAAATTACGATTAATATTTTCAAGCCATTATTTTATTGAATTAATGTGTTACATAATTCAAAGAAGATGCAATGTTCTGTAAACAAAATCGTCAAGTTTATCATGCATCTTTGATCTACGATGTTTTTTTTAATTAATTTCAGTTCTGAGAAAATTCTTTCACATGAGGCCACAGCCAAACCAATCGTTAAGAAAATACTGTAGGATAAGGCATAGGTTGGAAAACCATTAATTGAAGTCCCATTTGATAATAAACTGAATAAATTCCTTGGCTGTCCATGTAGGTCTAACGTCTGCTTTTACTATGACATTAGTAATTCGTACATGTCGTCGAATTCTTTTTATATACTACTTGGTCTTTATAATAGTCACATATACATGGTTGAACTTTTAATGGTGGCCCAAAATAACAAGTTGCACTCATGCATGGAACGAAAGTGATCAGAAAACATCTGTTAGCGGCAGCAAAGACTTCGACCTGTAGTTTAATGGTTGCAGTATTAGCTGTGAAGCATGTAAATAGTTGTACTGTTGAACAGGATAAAATACAGTGCGGAAGTCTACTATATACTTCAGAACTTCCGCATGGCGAGTTCCACTCTCATTATAAATAACACATTCCCTGTTTACTGGAGTTGTCTAAAAACGTAGATGTTATTTTCCTATTTTGTTAAATGTGATAATAAACGTTTTCCTGGTATTCACTCCCCATTCCTTTGGTTTAAAACTACTTGTTTATGTCATATGTTTTGAAAATCAGTTTTGTTAAGTTTAGTTTGCTCCCTTATTTCTATCACTTGTATTATGTTTTAGTCGACATTTTAAAGTTTTGTATAAGGAAGACCATTTCGAAAACTATTTCCGAGTACTGTTTAGAATTTTGTATCCTAGGTTGGAACTGACAAATATTGCGCGCTGTAAATATTGGTTTTTGTTATCAACCCGATTTTGTTGTAATCATAGAACGTTGAGTTCAGGGACTGTATAACAAAGATTTTATTGTTGAGTACTCGTGTATACGAGCATAAAAAGAAATTAGAGGAAAAGAAGTATGACTGATCGATAAAACGAGTGGAGGTAACCTTGATATTTCCAGTGAATTCTCTTTTGAGCAGGTCAGCTAATTTCATAGGCTAAGAATACACAGCTATCTTTATGGTAGGAAAAAATAAATAAATGAAATAAGGAAAAGGATACAGGCCGCAAATAGTGCATATGCTTTGTTGACATCTATATTCAAGACAAGGAATATCCACCATCAGTCCAAGGTCACATTATATAAAGTTATGATTAGACGGTGATAACATGTGGCAGCGAGACTTGGACTCTGAACTAACAAGCCGCTAACATAGTCGATACTTTTGCAAGGAGAATTTGAGGAGAATATACGGAGCAATACAAGTCAATGGGATATGGAGAATTCGTCACAATGAGGAGCTATACAGCCTGTATAAAGACAATGATCTGGCCACAACCATCC
The DNA here is from genome assembly GCA_034769895.1 of Magicicada septendecula. Lineage (NCBI taxonomy): Eukaryota > Metazoa > Arthropoda > Insecta > Hemiptera > Cicadidae > Magicicada > Magicicada septendecula. The sequence goes on along the minus strand of CM068368.1, from coordinate 77,650,626 downwards.
GACTGCATAGGTTGCAATGGGCAGGACACATCATTAGGATGGAAGGAAACCGAATACCTAGGAAGGTACTGTTTAATCAAATCGAGAGTAGAATGCCTGTCGGAGGACCCAAGACACGCTGGAATGACGCAGTGGCGAGGGATGCTGATAATTTACTTAAAATAAAACAATGGGCATCGATCGCCAAGGATAGGAAAACATGGGGGTGGATGATTAAGGATGCTAAGGTTCGACTTCGAACTGTTTCGCCATAGAAGAAGAAGAATACATTGATATCTTCAGCATAAAGTTAATTTTTTAAGACTATTAAATCAGCACTGTAGGTCAGAATAACTCTATTAGAACACAGACGGAAAAGAGGGACATTATTGATAGTATTGACAGTGGTGGTTACATTAAATTAAAGCGTTCAGCTAACCCGTGACTGTACACAGTAATATTCAACACAATAAACGTAATGTGCAGCAAAAACATATTTTTGTGGGAGAAATAAATAGTGGCAGCTTGTGAACCTGTTGTTATACTCATCCGTGTGGTTTGGCGAAGTCGTGCAAAAAAGTACGACAAGCGACTGAAAGTCTGTGCCAAAAAATAGTCAAACGCAATGCTGCCAACTTGAAATATATGAGAAACCAAAAAGACGTACCGGTACCTAATATATTTTACGTAAAATATAAAACACAACAGTTGTGTGTGTGTGTGTGCGTGTGTGTGTGTGTGTGTGTGTGTGTGTGTGTGTGTGTGTGTGTGTGTGTGTTATCGTGTAAAAGCGTAGTATATTTTGTACCGTTTAATAAATTAATATTGTATAAAGTGTACAATAATCAAATGTTATAAATGTTATTAAAATGTAATTAAAATGTATATATCAAAATGTTATTTACCTCCACAAATGTTTCCCTATTTAATTCTTTCTATTAACGTTACACAAGACAGTAGTGTTCGTGTGTTTCCGTAAACAAGTTTGTGGATTTGCTTTAAATGCCAAAACGCAGTTTGCCAAAAATAAGATTTAAATCCTTTGTTTCACTTCCTTCCTTCCATTAGTTTGTAGACACTTTGACAGTTGTGATAAGCACTTGGTACTGTGTTTAAAGCAAAGTTATTTCTATGTAAAAATAAAATTGAGACATTCATAGTCGGATTAAAACTGCGACTCTGGCAGTTGTATGAAGAAGAAGAAGAAGAAGAAGTAGCAAAATAAATAAAGATGAATTTTCTATGCTTTGCTGTTTTGAAATGAGATTAGCGCTTGAGATAGTGAAATTTATACATCACTTGGTGAATTGAAATAATATCAAATACACTAGAACAGATAAAAAGTTTTATTTTCATTAAGTTTGTTTTGTTGAAAACAGTATTAACGGGAAAGCATTGTAAAATATTTTTGAATATCGTAAACACACACTTAGCTTAAATGTTAAACTCCAGCAGAGTAGATGTTTCAATTTGATTTTGCTACTGCATACTGTGTTAGAATTGTTTAACGTTCTTAGAAATAATAACTCGATTGAATGAAATAATAACGATATAATGATTAAATCGTTTGTTAGAATAAATTGTTTGTAGTGAAGAATTGATACCATTCTTTTATTATAATACTTCTTGTTTTAAGTGATTTAAGTGTTCTTCCACATACTTTATCATTTGCAATTCTACTTCAACGTAAATAAAAGAGATTATATATTAGTTTAAATTTTGATAGGAAAAATTGTTACAGCGTTGTACTGAAAGACGGTAATATTTTTTAAATACTACTTAGGCTACATTGGAAGGCTTAAATACTTCAGTCGTACACTCGTAGTACACATTTTAATAAAAGTTATTTTTTTACTCAATTTAAGTATAGATTTAACAACATTGAAGTATTTTTTCAAATTTTATAAAATGAATTTTTCATTTTCAAGTTTATATTTTGAAACTTTATACTTATACTTTATAAATTCTGGTATACATATATATTTTTTTCTTCGTAATGACTACGGTTGTTACTCTCAGACCGTTACTAAGTTTTAAAAAGGTTCAGTAAAATTTTCTTAGTATAAATGTTAAACATTGTAAAAAATAAAAACATATATTTTTTTCACAATTTTGTAATTGTAATGCTAACTGAGCTGCAGAATTTGCTAACTATTTTGAACGTAGTAGGTACACATATTATTACATAAATTTCAATTTAAAATTTATTAACTGTGGGAAAAATTACAAAATTTCCCCTTTACTCTATTATTCCTTTAGCATTAAAACAATTGCAGAGCACACAATCATACAATAAACAATAAACTTTCGAACATTCTTCAATTTTGGGGCTCGAGGTCCCAAGACATTGAAATTTTTAATCTTTTAAACCGCATTCAGATGTTAGTTAAACTTATCTTTAATTTGATTTCTCACATGAATTTTCGCGATTTTATCAAAATTTTTACCAACTTTTCAGGTCTTGATGTTGAAAAATTTTGAAATACAAAAATGCACATTATATTTACATTATGGTTAAAATACCCTTTACTTTGATATCCCACATGAAGTTTTGCGATTTTTTCACAATTTTAACCCCTCACATTTTTCTCTCCCGTCTCCTATTGTTTGGGGGGGGGGGATCAGTCGCAAAAACAATAGAGTTCTGTAGGGTTAAAGTATGGACACACGTGCCAAGTGTTACTAAAATCGGTTGATGCGTTCAAAATTCAACATGAGACATACCCTTGAATAGATAGATAGACAGTTAATTGTCAGACGGTCCACTTAAAACTGAAAACTAGCTTAAATCATTCAAAAATGTTAAAGGTCTGAAAATATATAGTATCATTTGTTTAATATTTTAAAAATATTAACATTTTATAAGTTATAAAAATATTGTATAATGACTTAAGATTTAAGATTTAACACACATTTAATATTTAAGTTAACTTAACATTTAACACATCAGAACAGATACTAATAAAAATAATAAACATCCACGATCCTTTAAAGTAAGAATTGAATATTTATGATAATGTCTGTTGAAATATTTATAAAATGTAAAAGTAGATAGATGCTTGCGTAAGAAAAGTAAGAACGGTATTTTAATAGATCTTCTACGTTAATGTAAAGTATACGATAACGAGCATGAAAGGTTTAATAGGAGAGATTGATCAACGATACATTTTTGGACGTACAGAAAGGCTAATCTTTGAAGAAGAAATCCCTTTTGATTAAGAGAAGAAGCAATTTCATTAAATGAATAATAAAATGGAAAACTTTTTTCAACTAATTTGTTTCCGATTGTAACAGCGAGAAATAATATTACTGTGAAGGATAGCCTACGTGAACCTAAGCACGTATAATTATAAGGGGGGTTCATTACATGTACTTACATTGTAAAAGAAACATTTCACCTAAAGGAAATACAAATATTAGTATGTCCACACGCTACAAAAGAACTTGACCATTATGTTTTGTTTTATTTTGTTGTTGCTGGAGAAAACAAATGGACAGAATCAGTTGCGATAATACATAATTTTATGCCAACTTCTATCGGATCGACGTATTGTGCTGTGGAAACAGAATAACTGAACAAGATAAGTAACTAATTACAACTTTAATCATAGAAATAAACAAAGACTCTCTTATACAATTCTTCAAGTTGAAATTTGTCTAACACACAACAATAAATGTTACCTTATTACGGATTTGCACTAAGGTACCGCAACAATCGCTAAATCGGAAGACACAATAACAACCACTCCGAACCGCACTGTAACATTGCTGGTTAAAAACTGATCTTGGCTGGCCGCTGGGTGCTCATTTACGCCCTACTGACGTTAGAGAAAAATCTGTCACTTTCCGGATGATGCTTAGAGAAAAATTGAGTAGTTACAGCCGCTCTGGAACTCACTAGAAACCGTGTCAATGTCCGACTTTACACAACACCGGGCAGAATGATAGACAAACGTCTGGAATGCGTATGCGGAACATTCCAGCGAGTGAAGCGTCGCGTAGGCATTTTGTTATTGATCGCCTCGTCGTAGCATATGTTTTTTTCTCATTTATCATATAAATTATTTTACAACTCTGAATGACGATCTTCTTCTTCTTCTTCTTCTTCTTCTTCTTCTTCTTCTTCTTCTTCTTCTTCTTCTTCTTCTTCTCCTCCTCCTTCTCCTTCTCCTTCTCCTTCTCCTTCTCCTTCTTCTTCTTCTTCTTCAGGCTGTGGACCTTATAATCAGTCGTGCACTCCTCGACCCGATCATCTTTTCTTTGGACTTCCAACATTCCGTCGTCCTTTCGGATTATAAACCAAAATTTGTTTTGTTAGCCTGTTCTTATGCATCCTTTCAACATGGTCTGTCCAGTCCTGCCTGTATTGCTTTAACCTTTCGTTTAGGTTGTGTATTCCAAGGATGTTCCTTATATCATCGTACATTAGCCGCTTCCGTCGAGATACTCCTAGTACTGATCGTAAAAATCTCATTTCACTAGCCTGTATCCGGCTTTGGGTCTTTGCGTTCCGCACGTCGCCGTCGCTACCATCACGTTATAAAATTCCAAAAGATTATCTCTTCTGACCTTTCCATTCAGTGTTCTTCTTATCGTTCCACACATGTGATTGTAAAATAGAAATATAGAAATATATACATGAAATATATAAATATATTTCTATATAGAAATAAAGAAATAGGAATATATGTGAATATATATGTGTGTGTGTGTGTGTGTGTGTGTGTGTGTGTGTGTGTGTGTGTGTGATTATGTATATAGAAATATAAATTTCTATATTTTTTTGTCCACATCTGTCTCACTAACATAAGACAAGGCATACCCAAGAAACATGACGATATTCTAATATTCTAGTACTACAATAAACATTTTCACAAATCTGTGTTTCTCTGAATTATAATTATCTGCATAATGATTGAATCTTTGAATGACTACTAAAAAAAATTCCTTTCGTATTTTCAAAGAGGAGAGTTTTACAGTGATTGCACATATACATACTACACAAAAGCACGCTAGCTTATTTGAAAACAAACAACATAGGTTCTCTCGTTTGCATACCTAAGCACATAAAATCATTTTATGTGTCCGTAAGATTGTGTACGGATATCATTTATAAATTTAAATTTTTTAAATCCTTTTATTTTATAATGAGATACTTGGAGACCTTAGTTTAAACAGCAGACATTACATGAAGTGTCAATAAATTTAATCTCGATTTTTCTTTAAAATAACTGAATTCAGCGTATTAATGAAGTAATAGTATTTCAGACGCGAAAGAAAAAGTCAATATTTACATATATGTATTCCAACCAAAAATATTCAAATTGTAGTACTGAATTTGGTTGGTGTAAACTAAAGTAAGTGTTTTATTGAATGAAAGATTTACCGAAGACATTAAATCTAGTTAGCACTAGCAAGCATAGCTTTTATGAAAGAAACAATGATTGATAACTATGATATTTCTCAGAAAACAAAGAAAGATTTCAGATTCTCCTGTAGGGACGGTTGCTCTGTGTGGCTATAAATCATAGATTATTGCCGTGTCACCATTTCCAATATTGCTCCCTCGGACATATGGTAAAGAGTAAAAAGAACTTCTTTCAATATTCTTTTTATTTAAATTTTTATTAAAGTCACAATTATATTATCATGTATAGAAGAATTCCAGAAACAAATAATTTACTCTAGTGTTACAATTGTATAATAATTATAAAAAAATTCGGTATGGAGAACCATACATGACTTCCAATTTCTAAGATGTACATTTAAACTTATTTACTTGAAATCGATTTGATAATTTCTAAAGAAAATATTATCCTCCTTGTAAATCGACAAGGAGATAATGAAATGAAAAGTTGTAAAGAAACTTTACTCCTTGTAAAGTTGAAATGAAATATTTTCATAGAAACTACTTCTTTGTTGCCAATAATGTAGAACACATAAAAATCATCCCCTCTACCTTCAATTATCATTTCCATTTATAAAAAACTACCCCTCCCCTTTCAACTACCCATTTCATTTATAGACATTTCATCTACTTTTCTACATTGGATTATTATAAACTTCTTTTCAGGATACTTTATTTCACATTTCAGGATCAATATTAAGCACTTTACTCTTGTTAAAGCGTAAAACGTTGCACGTAAACTACCCTTTCCCCTTAAACGATCTTCACCAAAATTAATAGGCCTTGAGTCCTTTAAAACTCGGGCACATATGAAAACATTATTTGATTCTGTTTAAATTTGCAGCAGTTATCGTTCGCCATAGAAAAATATCTACACACAGACATACATACAGACACTTTTTGGAAAATGATTTTTCTTCATGTTTTAAGGGTAGTACAATCGGAATCAGCACTTATCTCGAACACGATTTTTTCGCGATCACCCTACTTCTATTTCCTTGCGGAACATAGAAGTAATAAAATACATTTACACACAATGTCATAAAATACCTATGTAGGTTTAGTGGTGTAAAAACTAACTTATCAGCCCCTATGAAAATAGTCATCAGTGTTGCTCGTGAAGAAGTAATTTTAGACTCATCGTGTCGTCAAGGGAATGATCTTGAACAAATATAAAAGTGTCCAAGTGATGTACAGCACAGAAAATGTACATTGAAAAGCTGGAAATTTTCAAATAGTTGGAGGGGGTGAGATAGTGTAACGACTATTGAAAAATGAACTATGGAAATAAACAGGTGACGTTAAACAAGAATAAGACAGACATAAATAAGGTTTAATAAAAACAAAGAGCTTCTTACATTGGGTTACGCATGCAGAAGAATAAAGGTTGAACTTGATAAGGACTTATGTCTGTACTGCTATAGTGTAGTGTTGTATGTATCCGATATCTAGACTGTTAACAGAAGGACCAACATTGTATAGAGGCGTTTAAAATGAGATGGTAGAGGAGGAAGATGAAGATGTCTTGAGTGAGTAAATTAAATTAGCAGGAGGTTAATAGAGTGATAAAAAAACGATTGAGGACTAATGAGTGGAAAAGAAGAATTTAAAAATACGACATGAGAAGGTGAAAGTGAATATGGCCCGTGATGAGGCATAATGATTACATGGCTACCATAATGAAGGGAACAATGAAACGAATAACAGAATGGAGAAGGCGAAGGGGCAGTTGGAGACAATGTGATGGAGGAATTGGGAGCTGGGAGTTTCCAGGAGTTGATGAAACTGGCAATGAATAAGAAAGTCTGAGTACACTAAGTAAACCCACCAACTGTGTGTACTGACAGCGGGCAGAAAAAGAAATTTCGTTAAAATTAAATGTTTCAGCTTACTTGGAAATTTCCGAATTTCAATAAAAAATGTTTGAAAAACAATCACACACAATCTGCCCCGAAATAGAAACAGGTCTTTTCTTATTATTATTTGGTGTTGTAGCCTTTGGTGGGCTTTAGCCTCTTCAACAATACTCCTCCACCCTTCCCTGTTCTTCGCCCTTCCTCTCGACTCTCGGATTTCCATGCTAGCAAGATCTTCTGTTACGCTATCCAACCACATCATTCTTGGTCTGCCTCTACGTCTACTTGTATATAATCTTCCGTTCAGCATTCTTGTAGGCATTCTTTCCTCAGACATTCATTCCATATGTCTGAATGTCTAAGGTTGCCAACGCAACCTCTGTGATTTGATGAATTTCATTATGTATGAGAGCCTGTAGTTCATTGTTATTGCGTATTCTCCAGTTGCTTCTTCTATTACTGGGCCATAAATGTTACACAATATTTTTTGCTCAAATGATTTTAAAGCCGTTTTGTCATTCTTTTTCCACACCTCAGGTCCATATATAACAACTGATCGCACAAGAGAATAATAATATCCTTTAAGTTTTATACCTCTTTTAATAAGATTGTTCTTAAAGATGTTAATATTTGCAAAGTAGGGTCTATTTCCTGCTTGTATCGTTTCTCTTATACTCATCCTAAAAAAAAAGTGTCCTGGCGAAAATCGGACAGTTGTCGGTGGCAACACTGGACCAATAGGAAGGAAGAAAAGGAATGATTAAAGAATTTTGAATCATGGGGCTGAAGACGAATGCAAATGTTTTTCTAAAGGCAAATCACTGTGATGAAGCATAGTGATAGCTAAAGGACAGTATAACATGCATCTGTGAACGCAAGCTGTGTAGTGTATACGTATGCATAACTGTCATATGTGGCATGCTCCCGCTTGCTTATCGATTTACGTACGTATAAATAAGTAGCATGTAGCGAGACTAATACATTGGGTTGTAAACACAGTCACTTTACCGCTCCATTGCTGGGTGGTTGCTTTGCTAAAGTTGAAGGATATAAACGACAGCGTATTGAGGATATTACAGCTACTGCCGCAAGTAGGATTTTAGTCTACTTTACTTTGAATATCTTTTTAACATATCACGAGTCAGATATTTGAATGTGCTGTTGTTTGTTGGCGACTTATTTTTTAATTATATATATAGAATCTGCTTTAAATAAAAAAAGCAGTTTTTTGCTTCATAAGGTTTGCAAACAATACAATATGAAAATCTCCACTACAAAAACAAAGGTTATATCTTTTATAAAATTGCTAATCTGGTACAATTTGTGTTCAGACGAAGCTTTTCGTCATCTCTGACATCATCAGGTCTTGAACAACGTAGGTTCAGTTCAAGACTTGATGATGTCAGAGATGACGAAAAGCTTCGTCTGAACACAAATTGTAGCAGTTTAGCAATTTTATAAAAGAAATAGTAAGGATGGCTGCTAATTCAAATAATATGAAGAATAAAACATGCGAATTGCAAGCAGGTAAATATAAAAATGTAAGAGAATTTTTTAAGTATTTAAAAGGTTGTTCAAGACCTGATGGTGTCAGAGATGACGAAAAGCTTCGTCTGAACACAAATTGTAGAAGTTTAGCAATTTTATAAAAGAAATAGTAAGGATGGCTGCTAATTCAAATAATATGAAGAAAAAAAACAAAGGTAATTACATTTGAAGATAAGAAACAAGTAAGATAAAAAGTAATGATTGATGATCAAACTGTGGAACAGTAATTATTAATTACTGTAATAATTATTAATTAAACAGTAATTAATATTCAACTGTAGCCATTTAATTATTTAGGAAATGATATTTGGTGTGGTAAATATTATGATATTGACGTTAAGTTAGGTAAGTTCCAGACAATCAATCGTATTTATAGAAACAAAGTAAGTCGAGATACAAAATTAAAGTTTTACAAAGTCATGGCTGTCCCTGTTCTGTCCTATGGGTGAGAACTGTGGACAGCAACCAAGAATCAAGAAAGTAAAATACAGGCCTTAGAAATGGTGTTCTTAAGAAGCGGTTGAAGATGTTCTAAAATTGACCGTATAAAGAAAGAGACCATAAGAAAAGTTTTTAACGGTAAAAGATTATAAACAACGGTGGAAAAAACACGTAAAAAGAATGACTAATTCAAAACTGTCCAAACAAGTTTGGAAATGTAAACCTATAGGCCACAGGTGTGTTAGTAGACTCAGGGAGAGATGGCTGGAGGATATTTGAAGGAGGAACAGGCAGCACCTTGCTTTTGCCGTGATGTGAAGGTAATGATGATATCTTCTTAATCAGAATTCCCTCTTGATTCGTTTTATCTAGTCGTTATTTTTTACTTGCTGCCGCAAAACTTTTTTAAAAATTAGCAACAGATTCTTGTCCATAAAAGTTAAATTTTGCCACTAGATTTACATAATTCGAAGGAATCGCTTGCGTGACCGTACGTATGCTCACGGAATAAATATGTGTGTGTAATTTATTTTCATGGAACGTTAGTCTTTCGATTATAAATTGAAACGTAGACAAAAGAGAACGAAAATGAATAAAGACATCCGAAACATTAGGCGGCGAGGGAAGAATAAGAGTTTATCATGGAGTTAAATCGCCCTTAAACACGTATTTACGGTACTAAAACATATCTGAAAGAAGAGGGAAGGTAAGGCAGTCCATGTTGTATTTAGTAGGTAAATGTAGGCCTACACCTCTCTGTTTTGTTATAGATAAATTACACGTACCGAGGCTGATACATTCTGAATTTCTGTTCCACGTAAACATAATTATGTTACTTCTCCAACGTCTTCTGAGATGTGATGCGTATAAATAGAGACTACATTCTGGGACTAAATACAATACGTCGGGGGGGGGGGGGTGCCCTATTACCTCATCTCGCATTTCCGTTTCCGTAATAATTTGTTTTTTTTTGAATATCTTCTTCTTAATGATTGTACTTCCCGCATCGAGTTCTTATTCTCTTATATTTATCTCAGATTTTTCAAGAAAATGTTGTTTTTGCCCTCCCTTAAGTTGTAGGGCGATAAATAAGATCTTTTCAAGTATTCCCGCCTTCCTATTTCGCTTAACTGTCTACACCGAGTCGATTGTTTAGTTCGATGCTCCTCGTTTGTTTTTACGTATTAATTGATACGCTTTATCGGATAATTTAAGGAATCCATTTCTTTTACTACCTCTTTCACGTTGCAGAAAACGTTGTAGTTGGCATATTTTGATTTTGAATTATCATTTTTTTTTTTTAAATCCGTCCAGTTTTTGACGGATGAAACAAATATTAGATTACAAATGGAAAAATCATTTACAAAGAATAGGTAATATGTGCATGCTGTTCTTACCTTTTAGTAACCTCTTGCAATTATAAAAAATCTTTGACAGAAGAGGCAATGGAACAACGAGACCAAAGTGCACACGACGCTGAAACAGAGGACTGCTCGTAAGCCTTGATGAGCTGGTTATGTTGTTTAAAAAAATTAGCTAAAAAAAAAAATAGTTAAGTCAAGTTTCTTTTATTTGAAATGTTGATAACCACGTCATTGCTACAGGTGAAGATGAGGAGTAGAGTAGAACACGTACAAGCACTACCAGATATTAAATACGACTTGGAAGGCTATCACTTATTGAAAAAAAAAAAAAAAAAAAAACCCCAGGAATTCGGGTAGTGCGAACGTAAATGCTTGGGATACACGAAGGGTCATAACTCATTAGATTTACAACTGAAGTCTGTAAAGCGGTTATTTAATGGTAGCTCCAAGGTAAAGCGACCCAGTCATGTTACCAGACTGACGGACTATAGCCGCAACAATATTGTCACGACGGTCTCAGTGATAATCTAGGTGGTACAGTGGAAAACAAAATACAAGACACTAGTGACATCATTAGTAACCGCTTTAATTATCACAGTTGGTAATTTGTAATCAACGAGATAGTCTCTTACGAGAATTCAAGTAAAATTTGTCCACACGCAATAATACTGTTAACTATTATGAATTCCGCACTAATTCTAACACAACACTCGATCCGCGCTAAAGAAATAGCTTGACACCATTCAACTGACAAACTATGGGGTATAAATCTTCCATCCTCAATGTGCACACCACGTAATGTGTATCAAGTGTTCTGTAGATTACTCTGTACTCTGGAACGTACTTGTACGCGGCCTTGACTGAGACAACACCTGCCAAACTTGGCGGTGGCGGGGGTGGAGAAAGCTCTCGGCTATTCTAGGTGGTTCCATTCGTTTCAATATACATATAGACCTGGGAGGGTCGAGTATAGGTATAAGCAGACTACAGATGATAAAAAATATATATATTACAGCCACTAGAACGTGAGTTTGATGGAGGGAGGGTGGGACCGAGGGAAATATATCTATAGATAGATAGATATATAGATAGATAGACACACAGATAGATAGATAGAGAGAGAGAGAGGGAGAGAGAGAGAAAGAGAGAGAGAGAGAGAGAGAGAGAGAGAGAGAGAGAGAGAGAGAGAGAGAGAGAGAGAGAGAGAGCAAAGAAACAAAAAAAATTGGGTGTCGTAGGGCAGTGTCGTGAGAACTGTAGTGTTGAGTGACGAATGAGCGGATTCAACGTGTAAAGGGTATTTGGTATGTATTTGGAGTAAGAAAGATTTTACTATAAAGAATTAAGACTCAAATACGAGTGAACAGATAATTAAATGAGACGAGATTATAGTAATGTTTATTTGTATTTTATTATAAGAAATCGATATAAATACATAACAATGAACATAAATAGGATCATATCACACGTCGTGTTATTTTCAATATACATACATATGCAAACAATATTTTTTGTTTAAATATACAATGTGATTTATGCAATGTTTAGTTAAAAAGTAGAATATGATATGTGCAGTTTAATAATTTAATTTAAAAGAAAGACAAAAGATTATTGTTTTAATTAAGTTGATTGTGTAATCACCAAATATTGTTTGGTGCTGCTCTTTGGTGGCGGACCTAAAGTTAACGGTAATGTAACCTGATACACTATGATGAAAGAAATGACGGTAGTGCTGCGCTCTGTTAACGGGTATGAAATAAACGCCAAACATTTTGTCATCAGATGTGATCAAACGTCAAACATATTATTAACAAAATAAAATTGTTTTTATTATTTACGCTACCCTTGTAATAGTATTTAAATATTAAAATATGCTCATATTCTCTAAAATATTTCGCTTTGCTTAAAGCACGCATATTTGTGGCAGTGGGGAAATTTTGGGGTAGCTACGTAAGAAAAATATTTTTTTTTATACTGGCCAAAAAGATCGAAGTATATGGGAGTAAGCTGGACACCGTAGTGCCGTACATGAAGTTCTCTCTTCAAACAAATAGCTTACGAGAAAAACGAAAGGGGAGAACAAGAATACGTTTTTTGGAGAATTTTCTGTATATATGAACTTGTTAAAGTACAGGGATCTGTTAAACGGAGAGAAGCCTGTTGACTTCAGAATATGGCAGTACACTAATCCTTGCAGGCCCGTGTACTTTAGATGGCAAGAAGAGAAAACAAAGATATACGGAATGTAGAATGTAGAATTATGTGATCCTATTCACACGTTTGGAAAGACTAGACTAGTCCTATAAAGTAAAAACATTGTACAGGACAAGATAGAAAAATGGGAATCGGAAAAGTCAATTTTCCGCAGACGCGCTGAGAGGATATTCTTCGTTGGCTGATTTTTACTACGACCGTTTTTCAAATCTAATTTACAACATCGATGTGTGTGTTTGTAAGACACAGATCTAAAGGTGTGTATGTTGGTTGGGTTGTTGGATGTAATTTGATCAGAACAGAAGTAAGAGAGAACGTGTCATGTATTTGGAGACGTGTCGTCTCAAGACGTATCGTGTCTCTACTACGCGGCCGTGCGTGTGTGTGAGTGTACGTGGCATGTGTAACGCAGTTTTCCTTGACGAAACAACACTCCGTGGTTTTATAAAGATGAAGTCTAGTATCCTTTCTTATTTATCTCGTTTACAGTATTATGGATTGGGGTTGTTTCGGGTTGAATTCCGCGTTCTAGTCTACCGGTTATAACCAAATGTGTTTTTGCAACGTTTTGGTAGATGTAGCTCTTGGCCAGCTAGCTTCTCCTTGTATTGGTAACCACTTCACTGCTACAGATGAAGATGAGAAGAAGAATCGTATGTGTGCAAAGAAGGATTAGAATCTTCTGACCCATAGAGCTAAAGACGGTAGCAGAGGTTTCCGTAACCACTCCATTTACTATTTAACCCAGGATGTTAACCCAGATAGAATCTAGTGCGTTTTGGCTTAAAGAATCTATTATATTTACTGCCGTGACGGTGGTGTGACGTATGTTTTATAATCGATAATTATAAAAATGTTGCCTTCATTAGTATTAATTTTTCTTGCAAACATAAAGTGCCCTTTCCAGATTGTTGTATTCAGTTTACTGATTTCTTTTAGACACTTTGGTCGACCTCGTTTTTCATTCGTACTTTGTCCTTGCTTTTTGCTTGACTGGCTGCTGTAAGTGTTTTAAACTGGTTGAAGTTCCTCATTTGTTGATCGCGTTTCATCGTTTTGGGTGTCAGTAAACTTCCTTATCGACTGGCTGTTGTGAATGTTTTTAAACTGGATGACGTTTCCCGTTTGCTGAACGCGTTCCATCGTTTTTGTGTCTCAGTAGAGTTCCTTATTGACTGGAAGTTTTCCGTTTGTTGAACGCGTTCCATCGTTTTTGTGTGTCAGAAGACGTCTTTAGTGACTGGCTGTTGTGTTTTTAAATTTAAACTGGATGAAGTTTTCCGTTTGTTAAACGTGTTCCAGCGTTTTTGTGTCTGAGTAGACTTCCTTATTGACTGGATGTTGTAGCTGTTTTAAAACTGGATTAAGTTTCCCGTTTGTTTAACGCCTTCCATCGTTTTTGTGTCTCAGTACTTGCGTATTGACTGAGTGTTGTGAATTGTTTTAAAGTGTGTGAAGTTTCCCGTTTGTTGAACGCGTTCCATTGTTATTGTGTCTCAGTACTTACGTATTGATTGGGTGTTGTTAATTGTTTTAAAGTGTGTGAAGTTTCCCGTTTGTTGAACGTGTTCCATCGTTATTGTGTATCAGTAGACTTCCTTATTTACTGGGTGTTGTAAGTGTTTTTAAAATGTGCAAAGTTCCCCGTTTGTTGAACGCATTCCATCGTTTTTGTGTCTCAGTACTTACTTATTGACTGGCCGTTGTAAGTGTTTTTAAAGTGGATGAGGTTTCCCGTTTGTTGAGCGCGTTCCATCGTTTTTGTGTCTCAGTAGACTTCTTTATTGACTGGTTGTTGTAAGCGTTTTTAAAGTGGATGAGGTTTCGCGTTTGTTGAACGCGTTCCATCGTTATTGTGTCTCAGTAACTTACGTATTGACTGGCTGTTGTGAATATTTCTAAACTGGATGAAGTTTCCCGTTTTTTGAACGCGTTCCATCGTTATTGTGTCTCAGTACTTACGTATTGACTGGGTGTTGTGTACTGTTTTAAGTGTGTGAAGTTTCCCGTTTGTTGAACGCGTTCATCGTTATTGTGTCTCAGTAACTTACGTATTGACTGGCTGTTGTGAATGTTTTTAAACTCGATGAAGTTTCGCGTTTGTTGAACGTGTTCCATCGTTATTGCGTCTCAGTAATTTACGTATTGACTGGTTGTTGTGGATGTTTTTAAACTGTATGAAGTTTCCCGTTTGTTGAACGCGTTACACCGTTATTGTGTCTCAGTAACTTACGTATTGACTGGCCGTTGTGTTTTTAAACTGGATGAAGTTTCCCGTTTGCTGAACGTGTTCCATCGTTATTGCGTCTCAGTACTTACGTATTGACTGGGTGTCGTTAATTGTTTTAAAGTGTGTGAAGTTTCCCGTTTGTTGAACGCGTTCCATCGTTATTGTGTATCAGTAGACTTCCTTATTTACTGGGTGTTGTAAGTGTTTTTAAAATGTGCAAAGTTCCCCGTTTGTTGAACGCATTCCATCGTTTTTGTGTCTCAGTACTTACTTATTGACTGGCCGTTGTAAGTGTTTTTAAAGTGGATGAGGTTTCCCGTTTGTTGAGCGCGTTCCATCGTTTTTGTGTCTCAGTAGACTTCTTTATTGACTGGTTGTTGTAAGCGTTTTTAAAGTGGATGAGGTTTCGCGTTTGTTGAACGCGTTCCATCGTTATTGTGTCTCAGTAACTTACGTATTGACTGGCTGTTGTGAATATTTCTAAACTGGATGAAGTTTCCCGTTTTTTGAACGCGTTCCATCGTTATTGTGTCTCAGTACTTACGTATTGACTGGGTGTTGTGTACTGTTTTAAGTGTGTGAAGTTTCCCGTTTGTTGAACGCGTTCATCGTTATTGTGTCTCAGTAACTTACGTATTGACTGGCTGTTGTGAATGTTTTTAAACTCGATGAAGTTTCGCGTTTGTTGAACGTGTTCCAGCGTTATTGCGTCTCAGTAATTTACGTATTGACTGGTTGTTGTGGATGTTTTTAAACTGTATGAAGTTTCCCGTTTGTTGAACGCGTTACACCGTTATTGTGTCTCAGTAACTTACGTATTGACTGGCCGTTGTGTTTTTAAACTGGATGAAGTTTCCCGTTTGCTGAACGTGTTCCATCGTTATTGCGTCTCAGTACTTACGTATTGACTGGGTGTCGTTAATTGTTTTAAAGTGTGTGAAGTTTCCCGTTTGTTGAACGCGTTCCATCGTTATTGTGTATCAGTAGACTTCCTTATTTACTGGATGTTGTAAGTGTTTTTAAAATGTGCAAAGTTCCCCGTTTGTTGAACGCATTCCATCGTTTTTGTGTCTCAGTACTTACTTATTGACTGGCCGTTGTAAGTGTTTTTAAAGTGGATGAGGTTTCCCGTTTGTTGAGCGCGTTCCATCGTTTTTGTGTCTCAGTAGACTTCTTTATTGACTGGTTGTTGTAAGCGTTTTTAAAGTGGATGAGGTTTCGCGTTTGTTGAACGCGTTCCATCGTTATTGTGTCTCAGTAACTTACGTACTGACTGGCTGTTGTGAATATTTCTAAACTGGATGAAGTTTCCCGTTTTTTGAACGCGTTCCATCGTTATTGTGTCTCAGTACTTACGTATTGACTGGGTGTTGTGTACTGTTTTAAGTGTGTGAAGTTTCCCGTTTGTTGAACGCGTTCATCGTTATTGTGTCTCAGTAACTTACGTATTGACTGGCTGTTGTGAATGTTTTTAAACTCGATGAAGTTTCGCGTTTGTTGAACGTGTTCCATCGTTATTGCGTCTCAGTAATTTACGTATTGACTGGTTGTTGTGGATGTTTTTAAACTGTATGAAGTTTCCCGTTTGTTGAACGCGTTACACCGTTATTGTGTCTCAGTAACTTACGTATTGACTGGCCGTTGTGTTTTTAAACTGGATGAAGTTTCCCGTTTGCTGAACGTGTTCCATCGTTATTGCGTCTCAGTACTTACGTACTGACTGGGTGTCGTTAATTGTTTTAAAGTGTGTGAAGTTTCCCGTTTGTTGAACGCGTTCCATCGTTATTGTGTATCAGTAGACTTCCTTATTTACTGGGTGTTGTAAGTGTTTTTAAAATGTGCAAAGTTCCCCGTTTGTTGAACGCATTCCATCGTTTTTGTGTCTCAGTACTTACGTATTGACTGGGTGTTGTGTATTGTTTTAAGTGTGTGAAGTTTCCCGTTTGTTGAACGCGTTCCATCGTTATTGTGTCTCAGTAACTTACGTATTGACTGGCTGTTGTGAATGTTTCTAAACTGGATGAAGTTTCCCGTTTGTTGAACGCGTTCCATCGTTATTGTGTCTCAGTAACTTACGTATTGACTGGCTGTTGTGAATGTTTTTAACTAGATGAAGTTTAGCGTTTGTTGAACGTGTTCCATCGTTATTGCGTCTCAGTAATTTACGTATTGACTGGTTGTTGTGAATGTTTTTAAACTGTATGAAGTTTCCCGTTTGTTGAACGCGTTACACCATTAATGTGTCTCAGTAACTTACGTATTGACTGGCCGTTGTGTTTTTAAACTGGATGAAGTTTCCCGTTTGCTGAACGCGTTCCATCGTTATTGTGTCTCAGTAACTTACGTATTGACTGGCTGTTGTGAATGTTTTTAACTAGATGAAGTTTAGCGTTTGTTGAACGTGTTCCATCGTTATTGCGTCTCAGTAATTTACGTATTGACTGGTTGTTGTGAATGTTTTTAAACTGTATGAAGTTTCCCGTTTGTTGAACGCGTTACACCGTTATTGTGTCTCAGTAACTTACGTATTGACTGGCCGTTGTGTTTTTAAACTGGATGAAGTTTCCCGTTTGCTGAACGTGTTCCCTCGTTATTGCGTCTCAATAACTTACGTATTGACTGGCTGTTGTGAATGTTTTTAAACTAGATGAAGTTTCCCGTGTGTTGAATGTGTTCCATCGTTACTACTTCTCAGTAACTTACTTATTGACTGGCTATTGTGTTTTTAAACTGGATTAAGTCTGCCGTTTGTTGAACGCGTTCCACCGTTATTGTGTGTCAGTAACTTACGTATTGACTGGCTGTTGTGTTTTTAAACTGGATGAAGTTTCCCGTTTGTTGAACGCGTTTCATCGTTTTTTGTGTCTTAGTAGATGTCCTTATTTATTTGTGTGACGAACATGTGTGCTTGTGCTTGTGTGTCTGTGTGTAAACATATATTTATCGTTATCTATCTGCTGCTGAGTGAATGCCTCACCAACAACTTTCTAATAACTTTAAGACGTTTAGAGTTAAGTATACTATAATATTGAACTAGTTCGTCCTTCTAGCTTCTCAGTAATTGTCTTGTGGTTATTTGGTGTGATGAAAAATCTTCTGTACAATGCTAGTTTGTCCGTATAATGTTTGCCGCTGGTAGATCTACAGATTAACAGTACAAATATCTAAGTGAATAATTTGTAAATCACTTGCGTCATTTAAGTATGTGAGAAATATTACACAGAATCCTTGTCTTGACATTTGACATGTTAGCGAGTTTATGTAGAATGGTAGTCCATGATGGAAAATCGAACCCAACTTTGTCATTTCATGTGGCGTGATCCTTGTGTGGAATACTGACCTTTCTGATAACACCAGTTGTTTTATAGCGGTAATAATATAATAATGGTTCCCATTTGTACCACCGAAGTAGCCGTGGAGAAGGGCAGGGTAGGCTACCTTATGTGAGCCGTACGTCATACAAGGAAGGCAGTGTGGCCAGCACTACGCTTCAGCCGCCCATTATTATCCCCAGTATTTTATCCCAGGTAATCATTTTCAACAGGCAGAGTCGACCTGGGGTTATAGTGGTTATGTCATTAAACTGGATGGATATCGCTAATTTTATGTAGCGGGTCGTTTGATTTGACGGCGCTTGTTTGTATAGGTCTACTTGGTCACAAGGTCATAATACGTAACACTGTATCATCTATAGAATAGGTCATTTGATGACGTCATCTGACTGCGCACAAATCACGTAGTTGCAGACAAAACATAAAGTCCTCAGTTCCTGGAAGCGAGCGAGCGAGCCCAGTTAAGCTGCCTTCAGGCAGCGGAGTGAGGCGAGGACGTCATGATTTGTCTGCAAGTATATTACGTACAGGAATTGCGCTTATAGATTGCGGTTGACAAATAGGTCCACAGTCGTCTGTAACAATGAACCGCCACTCTGACCAAAATTGTAAAATCTCTTAGTGTAAATAACTCTCGTTCATCTACGTATTAGATTCTGTTCCTTGTTTCCATAGTTCTCTCAATACTACGACTATTCTACACAGAAATGACGATTAACCAAAAATATTAACTCGAAGTATTTCTTTGCTTATGGATATAACATTCCGTGGTCGCCGTAGCAAACCTGGGAGGAAAAATAAATTTAAAAGTTTAGGAGTAGGTTAATACAGAATGTAGGCCTATATTTTATAATTGCAGTGCGAAAAATGGTAATACAGCATTAAGCTGTATCACAGTAAATAAGGGTTATGGTTTTTGTTGGCATGTTTTTATGCCTGTTGTTGTAAATATTATCCGGTTTAATTGAAAATCTGAAAATTCCTTGTATAAGTGATAACATCTGAAGTTATAGTGTCCAAAGAAAATCAGTAAACTAAATATAACAATCTGGCAAGGGCATTTTATGTTTACAAAGAAAAAACATAAATATTATTGAAGACAAAGTTTTTATAATTATCGATTAAAAAATAAAATGGAGTATGTTATTGACACACTACGTCTGAGTATTAAGAAAATGACAAAAGTAGACGACAGAGTTATCAGAGTCTAATGTATTGTAACGAGAACGCTATAGAACTGCGGACAGCGTCCTCCACCGGTCCCTTTGCTAGTCCAGGAGGTGCGTGTTTCGTCAAGACCGCACGCAAATACGTTCCAGTGTGTTCTAGAACACTTGAAATACGCATTAGCTGGTTCAGCGCATTGAGGATGGAAAGTTAATTCTAGAACACGTGCGCTCCTATAAAAAAAAAACCACAGCAGCAGGCTAGTTGTTCAGTGTATGTTGAGCGAATTTCCTTAATGTGCGAATCGAGTGGCCGTTGTATTGTAGCGAAGTGTTATTGTGTTAGACTTAGTGTGAAAGACTATTATTTGACATTATTATTACGTGTGGATAAATTTAATTTGAATTATTATACAAGTTGATTACGAATTGTTATTTGCGATTAATTAAAGCTGGTAATTAGTGATTTCATTGGTGTCTGTGATTCGTTTTCCACTGTACCATACGACGATCCGTGAGACCGTCGTAACAGTATGAAAACATTAGCTCATTCTGAAAGAGTTAAACTCATTTTCTGTACCGCCTGAGTGTTCCACTGTTCAATACTTAATTTTATCTACTGTACGTATTTAAATAACAGTTGATTAGAGAAAAGAATTATATCATTTTCGGTATAATTATGACGGCGTTAACCGAACCTGAAAAGATATTTAACAGTTCTCTGCAACGAATGAAAATTTGTATTCACGTCTCTTCGTAGTTTCTAATTAAATAATAACGGACGTATTTTTCTTTGACAAACTTATTTAATTTGTCTGTCCGCACTGCGGGCTGTGTCTTGTTTAAGTAACAAACTTGTTTCTAGTTTTTCATTTTTGTAGAATAAATGGAAATCAATACGCAACAGACTTCATTATAGTTTAATCATTTGTTTTTCCTTTTCACGTAGCTCTGTTGTAGCTCAGTCTGTATTTTACACATAAGTCTACTTCCTATGTTTTTTTTCTAATTATCGTCTTTCTCTTTTCCCATTTATAGGTTAAGGTTTATCAATCCTGCTTTTCAAAAATTTCTCTGTCTTCCCACTTTCCTCACTTCTGTTGTTTGCTTCTGTTATTTTCCATATCTCTTGATATTACCTTCCCATTGCATTCTGCTTTGCTTACTTGTTTTCTTTATTTTATTATACATAAGAACATTCAAGACTAAGAGCACTATTTTTGGCACTTACTTATATTTTCAGATCCCAGTAGAAAATATTAAAATAATTTAAATTTTATAATAATAATAAAATAGTAAACAATTACTATAATTTTAACAATACAATAATATTCTAATAGTAACGTAGTATTAATAAAGTAATTTAGTTTTTAAAAATAAAATAATTTAAATATTTATCAGACACCCGTAACATCTATAGAAAATTTTGTATTGGCTTAGTCGTAGGCACAATTAGATTAAGAAAATATCCTAACAAATTTGTCCTACAAAACCTGTAAAATGAAAGTAAAATATTAAAGACTTACTATTTAACAGATTTACTGAATTAACTGTAGGAATGGAAAATTTTGTTACGTTCGAAAGACTGCCTCACTTCTTTCAGACAAACGTCAGACATTTCTCACCTATGGGTAAATCACTACGTAACGAATATAGATACATACATAGCTACCAGGTCTAGTTTTCCATAAACTGTACAGAGACTCCATCCCCATTTCCCCATTAGTAAATTCCATTAGGGCTCAACGTTTGCGGCGGTTGAGACAAGATCAGAGTTCCAAAAAGATTAGTCTCAAGGAAAAATGAAAGAACAAAAACAGGTAAGAAGGCCCACAGAAAATATCAACAAGGGTTCGACCAAGACGCGAAGGTCATATTGAAAATTGGAGCAAACTAGAAATTCGTAGCAATGAACTGAAATAGCTGGGGAAATAAACGAAGGAGGCCAGGTCGCGAAACGGACTATAGCGCCGCAGGAGAAACGGGGCGAGAGAGAGAGAGAGAGAGAGAGAGAGAGAGAGAGAGAGAGAGAGAGAGAGAGAGAGAGAGAGAGAGAGAGAGAGAGAGAGAGAGAGACAGAGAGACAGAGACAGACAGAGAAATTTGTAATACTAGCTTTTTCAAATGGTTACTCGGTATGAAATTCGGCGGAATCTGAAATATTTTTAGTCCAATACACTCTACGTTTGTTACGCTTAAAAGATTGGAAGAGAATTTTAAATGTTATATTGGAAGACCATATAGTTGTCTTGATTGTTCATCTCTTCTTTCACAGCACTAACACTTATCTAAAAATGAAATTTTTTTCTTGTGAACTTACTGTTTTTTCTCTTCTCGTCGAACGCGTTTCGGCGTACGTATTCGCCTTCTTCAGCTTAGAGACTGCCATCATTTAGTAACGGTTGTTGTGCAAACACGAAACACGAAAACTCAACACAACTGAACAATACGAAATATATAAACACAACCAACAACATACTTAACGATCAATTACAATATAAATCACATACACTTTTTGACACAATTATACAAAAAACAAACATTAAGTTGATTCCCCGCGCCAATCCCCTTCCTCCACGCACCACCCCCACTACACCTTCCACACAACAACCGTTACTAAATGATGGCAGTCACTAAGCTGAAGAAGGCGAATACGTACGCCGAAACGCGTTCGACGAGAAGAGAAAAAACAGTAAGTTCACAAGAAAAAAGTTTCATTTTTAGATAAGTGGAAGACCATATATGGAATACTGAGAAGGACATTGAAAAGGAAAGCTAGACAAGAAATTCTATACGACAATGGCAATACCAGCACTGCTGTATGGATGCGAGACCTGGACTATAAGGAAGAAGGACTGGTGCCAATTACAGGCTGAAGAAATGAGCTATTTGAGATCGGTAAAGGGATATACCCGACTGGAATAAAAACGAGTATATTAGGCGAGAACTTTATTTAGTTACCTTAAACAAACTCATTCAGAATTATAGAAATTGCTGGAAACAACGTCTAAAAAGACCGTACAATACCCGCTTTCCGAAGTTGGCTTATGAGTACGAGCAGGCTGAAAGAAGATCTGTAGGCAGGGCAGTCATGAGGCCGGAACAGGAAAATCGTATCCATGAAGTGATCATGATGACGATATTGGAAGACCGCAACCTACGCCTCATAAAAATATAGCTGACAAAAAGCCGGAACATTTTCATGGCTCCTCTATGGTTGAAAGCTTATGTGATTTCCATATTAGTCAGTAGATTTGGCCTTTATTATGACTTTATTCCACAGTCGATCTCATCGTTGAAAACTGTTGGTTTAGTCATATCGTGTAACTACAACCTTTATGTCAGTCAGTTGGTAGCTATTCATATAGGCTACACTTACTGGCGTTTGACATTAACATTAATTTGCAACAGCGATGTTTACTGTTTACTAGTTACCTTGTGTTTTGTTTCAGCGGAAAGCTGTATATTTCAATCTTTTCGTTGTTGAGAATGATTTATGTTGAACACTATACGAATTTTGACAGGTAACATATCACTGCATAGGTGCACTGAACTACGTTTTAACTTACATTTCAATTGGACAAGAAGCGTTTGTATGTAAATTGATGCATTTACTGTGTTCCGCAAATGGTTGGAAAACGGAATTCATTATGTATCCATGAAATAAAAAATTAAAAAGTTTACATTAGGTTAGTTGTTTGATTTTGTTTGCCATATTATTTGTTCCGTTAAATAAACGTTCTAATTGAAATTTCTACAATAATTAATAACTAATCTTTTGTAACTAAAGTTCTCTTTCCAAGACCAAAAGTTTGCTGTATTTGCTGAAACTCTATTTTGTGGTTCCGCAGTCTGCAAGAACTATAACATTCTCCCTATTCGTCCCGCTTTCCAACGCTTAGGAGCTCTTTTACACACTCCGTAATTTTTCATGTTAGCGAGTATTCTATTAGCGCTTTTCTCTTACATCTATTACGCAAATTCTGTTTAGTTATTAGTGTTTTTGTTATATGATTGACACCAGATCTTCAGCCTACTTAAATTCACATTGTTCTATGGAATTGTTTGTCTTCTGACATTCTTAATATATTTTTGTAATTGTAATAAAGAAACATGTTCAAATTCTTATCTTTCCGATTTTTTGTTGTTTCAAGTTTGTTATGCAAACTAGATATTATAATATTTTATCTACACGTTTCTCATAAAGTTTTCGTGTTTTTGTGAAAGTCGTGCTCTACCGATAATTGCCAGGCGATATCAACAATCATCAGAAGACCGATGCATATAGTTGTTGGTAAAAATCGATTAGTAAGAAACATAATTTGATCTACTGTCTCCTTATTAACTGTATGTATAGTAGTGAGTTTGTAAGGCTGTACGGAATTTATTATAGAATCTAGTTATTTGACTGTTTTGAAACCAACCTGAAACGTCATTAAGAATACATAACTGGAGGATCAGTTCTCTAATGGTATTCAAAGCGCTGATCCGTTGATTATTGACAATTTGGGCAAATAGAATGATCAAAATCTAAAATTTCAGAATTTGTTTATCTGTTTTCCGTTCTAGACGATTTTGTGTTAATAATATTTGACAGAAGAGTGATAGGTGATAGGTCAGACGAGAAGGATCGGATCGAATAGAAATAGATATTAACTACAGCTGTTTAACGTAAATAAAAAGACTATTCATATTATTCAGTCTAAACTTTACAATTGTCTGTGGACTCTTGATTACGAGTGAAACGAGTTTCCTTTGTTCAGTAACGAGCGAAACGATTTCTCAGTTCCAATTCGACATTTTAGGCGTTTTTCTGTCCATCTGTCTATTCATCTCTTTATACACGTTATCTCACAATAACTTTCAAACGTATCAACCGATTTTTGTTGAACTAGGCATCCGTGTTCACGTTTTTGTCTAAAGAACCCTAGTGTTTTTTAGATCGATTCCCCAAAAGTAGTGGGGAGAGAGGCAACAATGTGAGGGGTTAAAATGTTGAAAAACATTGCAAAAACCCATTTCGAGTATCAAATTAAAAGGGATTTTATCTATAATGTGAATATAGTGTTTGTTTTTAAACATTTGAAAGGTTTTGGACGTCAGGACCTAAAAAGTGGGAAAAATTTAAATACAATCACAAATATTCGTGCAAGCTTAAAGAGAATTTTTTAACTAGCATTTTAGTTGAATATAATGTAAGTTTCGGAATTTTAAAGTTGTGGGACTACGGGCAAAAAAAATAAAAAATTTGAAAAATGTCCAAAATTCATCATGATGTTAGCCTAAAAGAAATTGTAACAATAATTCGAATGTTTCAAATTTTTTGTGTTCATTGTATGGTCGTGTGCTCTACAATTGTTACATTACTACAGAAATAGCGGAGTAATTGTAATTTTTGTAATTTTTGCCATAATAACAAATTATGTAAAATCAAAATTTAGCTAAAATTAAATGTAGGTCAAATTTTAACAATTATAAGTAGGGAGACTATTAAAAAAAACCACATAAATTTCTAGGAAAGATAGACAGGCAGGCAGAGAATTGGTATGGCTTCTATAAAGTTCAATTGAAATTGCGCTGCTCGGCCCTTAGGACGATGTACTCCAAGATTTTACGTTGACGCACCGTCGTGCAGTTTGCTGTTCAGGAGTAGGTTTTGATCGTTATTTTGCGTGATTCAGAGCTGCATGCTTCTGTGCTGCACAGTGGGGAACTTCTAAGTTTGAGCCAACGGTTCCGTGGTCGGCTCTAGAGGTAACCGAGGAGAACGTAGACTCGCACTCGTATGAGCAATGTATACCTGGGACGACCACTTGAAATGTTGGTTTAACATTAAGCACCGCTGATGCGTAATACTTTTAGTGAAAAAGAAGAAGAAGAAGAAGAAGGAGAAGGTAGAGGAGGAGGAGGAGGAGGAGGAAAAAGAAAAAGAATAGGAGAAGGAGAAAAATAAGAAAACTCCATTGTTCTTGTGTCTAAGAAAAAGAAAAAGAAGAAAAAGAAGAAGAAGAAGAAGGAGGAGGAGGAGGAGAAGGAGTTAGAGAAGGAGAAGAAAAAACACATTTCTGTTATGTCTACTTTTTCAAAACAGTTTACATAAATTACGTTCATAGTTAAAAAAACGATGAAACACCACTACAAGTAAAAACAAAATGCCACTATAAATGAAAATGTATAATATCTTGATTTCTGTAATGGGTAACAAAACAGATAATTTTCTGTCTATGTACTTATTTATTCTTTACTTGTAAAAATTATGTACTTTAAAGTAAACGTTCTTCTTTCAATGAGCATGGCACAGTTTCGTTTGAATAATAAATCTTTCACTAAATAAATCATACGTTTATACGTGGCTGTAACGAGACTAAAATTATCATACTGTATAATTTACCAGATCGTATAATTCATTAGCGTGAACGATAATAAACTACAGTTGCAATGAAAATACTGTTACGTGGCTCATTATATATTTTATATAAAGCTACCCAGAATAGAAACAAGAGTGTAACTGTCGCTTTTTCATTCATTAAAATTGAAACACAAACGCTACAGTTCAAAACACACACGCACACACACACACACACACAACATGAATACTGAATGGCAGCCAGTTATCTGGTATAATTTAATTATTAAGTGTTGTTACACGAAAAGTAGAAATATTTGTTATGCAAAGTGGGTAAAATAAACCAACAAATAATTAAGTAACAATATAATTGATGTATTATTAAACTTGCTTTATTGCCTTAACACATATATAATTGTTCTTCCCGTCCCGTCTCTTTATACTGTGTACGTAAAAGCACTGGAAAGAGGCGGGCGGACGTTTTACGGTAATACCTTCCATTCGTGTGGTTGTGGAGCCGTAACTAGGCACCGCTAAATCCCAATCTGTGGTTCCTATGACGTGTATTGCCGCGCTGAGGAGATAGATAACTCCCAAGTAAGACTTTGCACGCGCCGTATGAGCGGGACGATTACGCAACGCTCTACATCTTTCCATACCGCCTTCCTGGTTTTGGTCGACTATGCATCCACGACAGTTGTATCACATACCACGCAACATAGGTGAAATGTAAAAACGCGTTTCGGTAACGGTGATTAACATCAATAAAAAACAAAGCAAAAAAATATATATATATATATTATAATCAGACGCTTATCCGTCTCTGTTTATAATTAATTATTATTATTATTATTAAGTAGTAGTCTCAGGGTTATTTTACTGAAAATGGATCTTGCTCTCGGCTAATTGTTATTATTCAATATCAAATTTTATTATTATTTAACTGTTTAGTGACTTATTCCCCTCAATTCAACCTATTGTTGAATCCAGGATTGAATAAGCCGGTTACTTACACTTCTTTCGTCGTATTAGCTATCTGTTTAAATAGTTTAATTTTATGTATTATATTCACTGTTAGGATTATTCCACTTGACGTTCCGTCGACTCTTTGTTGATCAGCGGTTGTGAGGAGATCAGTTGTTTTCTTCCTATACACTAACATACACAAACATAGACATGGCATTCATAATATCTCATGTATAATATTACTTTATAATATTGTAAATATATAGGTCTGTGCGGTTGTAAATAAAACATGGAATCACTCAATTTGAATGATTCGCATTCTCAGCATGGTACCAACCGCCTCGTTCTTCTCCTCTAAGCTATATTTACTGATACAATAAAGGTCAACTCTTTCACTGGTAAAAATAATAATGGTGATTTATTCAAATAGCACACAGTGAAATTCAATACAATAAGGCGTTTTGCTCTTCTTTTTAGTTAACAATTAATATTTTAAAAGTGAACATGGACTCTAAAACAAATGATGAGCTCAAGTTGGCATGACTGCCTCTGGTTAGTAATAAAATGTGTGTTGACAAACATATAGGTTATGTCGTATTATTCGACTTGCAATGTTATTAATTATTATAATAATAAAAGTAGTAGGTTCTTTTAGACTGCAAAATACACTTATTTGAAATAATAGCTACGGTTAGAACAAACATATAAGATAAGAATTCATTGATTATTAATGAAAAAAGATAAAATATGAACTACTGTTCATGGCTAGGCATATGCTTTATATATTGTTAGTGCAACCTTGTTTGGTTAAAAGTAGTGAATTATTTATTATTGATTAATAGTAATTGTGATAATCCAGTATCAGGTACTACGATCATCTGTAAAATTGGATATTCCTATTTCAGGTAAAGGTAACTCATTTACTGTAGTTATCGCACTCCGGCGAAACTCTTAATTGAATTTAGTAACAAAATATTTCATACTCCCATCTGCTGATAGCATAAGAGCACATATACTCTTCATTGATATTACAATGTCTTTACTTATTCTAGATATTTATAGTATACAAATAGTTAAAACTGTCGTTACTCAGAACGTTCAATTTCAACATTGTTCATTTGTATTTATCAGCTCCCTTCTGTTAAGAATAGGGAATTTAATTGTTTCTATAGGTCAATTTGAATCGCTTTTAGCGTTCAGTTATTTTTCTTATAAACTAATCATAACATTATATTTGTGGTTATGAATACTTGCGTCTCTTGTCGTTCGAAGGGTTACACTTTTTTTTTTTATTAACACTTTTTAATTAATTAAAATTTATTAATTAATTATTTAAATTTTATCACTACACTGCACCCACTCCTATGCGCATTAACTCCGAATAGAGTACACTTGTAAATATACTGCACTGATTCTTCAATGTATGTAACCTATATCTCAGTTTGAGGTTAATATGGTTGACGCTTGGTTGCTGTCAAAAGCACGTTTTTCTGAAGCGTCGACGAGCATGCAGTTCGCTTCGTTGTTGTTGAAAGACTGTCCCTGGTTCCTCTGTCGGAATGATGAATTTCGGATTTTTTATAAGCTCTGATTGGTCAGTTTATTTTAATTCGTTTATTTACGGTAGACTTCGTCAAAACAGACGCTCTCATCAGCGTCAGTCTTTGGGAACAAGATTAAGAAATTCTGGTTCACACACCCACGCGAAAGGGCTAAGCACAATACAGTTATTTTTAAAAGTCCAATATCTTCCTTATAATTGTACTGAGGATATTGTGCTTACTCTCATTGTTCAAAGACGATTAATTTGAACCCCCTCATCATATATTTCTGATTAGGGTTAGCTGACTTAGCACTTAGCATTTATACTTAGTGTCCATTAAGCCATTAATTATCAATATTTTATGGTTTTTATTTTATTTTCTATGGTAATATCTCGTTCTTAAGCTACTGTACAATTTTCCCTTAAAACTATGTCTTAATATTAACACTATGTCCGTTTTCATAGATTCACACTTAAACTTATTGTCATACATTTTTGTTTTTCTTATTACCTAGTAATAAGAGTATTTAATTGAATTTTAACATGTTGTAATTAAATATCGATGGGTTAAGTCACTACTGGCAGTGTTCTTTTTCCCTACATTATTGGTTTAATGCCTTAATTATCACTTATGAATTAGGCTTGTTATGCCTATATGGCGTTACCTGGTAGTATGCTTGGTATCATAGACATTTTAGTTGTATTATTTTCTAATTGACAACTGAAATAGTCACTATGACCTTATCGTTATTGTGATGCAGTTCACTCTGCATTTGATTCTGTTATTAGCTAGGTTTGGTGGCTGTAAATTTTACTTGCAGCTAACTGTCACAATGGTTTAGTTATAATTACATTTATATAGACTATTTAAATGGTTATTTTGGTTGAAATTGCTCATATGAACAGTATTCTGTCTTACATCAGGTCGTTAGTTGAGTTACTATCTTTGTATAATGTGTTTATAACATGATTTTGGTTGCATAATGTCTCTTTGCCATTACAAGCATTTTGTCATGTTTGTATTACATAAATATAGCTTTTAATCCTGTTATACTATTAGCTATCGTGTACAAAACATTCCTTATATGCTCTATTTACTTCCTAGCTCATTACATTTTGGTTTAATATTGTTTTGATTTAGTTTTTATCAAGTTTTACTGGAAACTGGATGCCCAGATTAGGTTATGTTATAGGTTCAGTGAACAGCAATGTGTTGTTTATGGCTGTGTACTTCTATCTTAGTCTGTCCGACTGGTTTTCATTTCATGTTTGTACACTGGTTATTGGTTATCAGTAGTTCATATTTAGTTTACTCCTGTATTATGTTATTTGTTGTTAATTAGTGGGTTTGTATGAACATCATTCCCACTGTACAATTGGTCATTCACTATTTTGGGACTTATTCCTCTGTTTATTCTATAACTACACATCATTTAGCTATCATAAACTCATCTTGTCCTCATTCAGTTTGCTTGTGACTCTTTATTTACAATATTTAGTCCTTAATTACAATAATGTGTTTCACATAGACAATGAATGTATTCATTAAATGAGTTGTTGTCAGGGTTGACTTTACCATACAGCTTAGGGATTTATATCATGTAATTAATTAACATTTCTTCCTTCTTGTTAATACAATTATTCTTTCAAAGGTTTATGTTAGTTTGTTATACTTCAATTTCCTTCCCTTGTTCTTGTGTTTGGTCTGGTTATCTTCCTTCTTCTTTCTTCACTGATCTCCTTCTCACTATTGTTCATTTTTATACATGATGTGGTTCTCACTTGTCTTCTTCACATAGTTTCTTCCTTCTTCTTTCTTGAAGTTGTCATTGTTGTATTCTTCTCCCTGATTCTTCTTTCTTCTTTTATTGTGTTGTGTCCTTCTCACTGATCTATTCCTCCTTTGTGGTCTTATGTCCTTCTCACTGATCTATTGGGTATAGTATGTCGGTCGTCTCGTCTTCATTCTTCTTTTCTTCTTTATTGGTGCATTTACTAGTGAATTCCTTTCAATGATGCTTCACTTATTTAAACTTATGGCACTTTTTCTTTAGTATACTTGGTGGTATTCTAGACATTTTAATGTATTTTTACTAGTGGTGGCCTTTAAATTAATTTTCAGTACTTGGTGGATGTGGTGTCATATGTACTGTTACAATATATATATATATATACCGTATGTAAATGGACTATGAATGGAAGAAGGATTAGAAAAAGGATAGATAAGATTAAAAAGTTCACTTATTTAGGCAGTAAAATTACTATGAACGGGTGATTAACAGAAACGTTTGATTGGAATCGGACAGGACAATAAATACTAGTTGACACGCAGGGAACGTTACAGAAGGGTAGGGTTAGCAGGATGAAAAATACACTAGCAATTGCAGATTTATTATTATTTGGTGTTCTGCCCTAAGGCAGGTCTTCAAATGGTAAAAGCTCTCCAAGCTGTCCTATCGCATGCCAGCCTTTTCGTTTCTTCGTCACACCCTCTGATTTTAATGGTATCTATTTTAACTTCATTCTTCTACGCCCTCTTCTATTTTCTCCTTCAATGACACCCTCCATAGCAGTTGTAAGCAATCAGTCTCTTCTGAAACAATGACTTAACCAATTCCTTTTCCTATTTTCTATTACCTTCAGGATCCTTCTCACTTCCCTATTCTTATCTCTACTGCCTTCAGTATTTTTCCTCGAATCATTCCCCTCCAGGAGATCCGACTGAGGTGATATTTTTCCTCCGAAACATTTTACATAGAGGGACATACCATTTGCTCTACTAGGTATATCCAACACGGATCCTTAATGTGGTGGTATCCCGTTGCCTTCTACATCCTCATGCCGCCGTTGACCAATTGGTTCATCCGCCTTTAGGGACAGTTTCCCATCCCAAGGGCAAGATAGTGCCCTACCTCTACCCGCTCATCCGCCCTCCGAAAGGACTGTTGGCACTTGGTAGAGGGGAACTCTTTATCCCGGGAGTCACTCGGCAGGCTGCTTGCAGTTTTGAAACTAGGCAATGTGGTCGCCATATCCCTACGCCTGATTGCAGAATAATCCTTGTCAAATACAAATAAAAGACGTGGGCCACTTAATACAGTACAATAACTAAAATTATTTTGCTGCTAAAGGAAAAGATTGATAAGAGACGTTGTGTACACGATCAAGAAACTTGTTGAACATGAGTCCAGCACAGAAATTTGTTTGAAAGTAAAGAAGGATTTCAAAAGTGGAGACTTAAAAAACGAGTTGAAATTTTACAAATTGGGAAATAAAAAATTGAATGAACCACACACACACACACACACACACACACACACACACACACACACACACACACACACACACACACACACACACACACACACACACACACACACACACACACACACACACACACACACACACACACACACACACACACACACACACACACACACACACACTTTTTTCTCCATATCTTGACACCTTCGTATTCTTTTTTAATGAAAACTACAATATGGACAACGTACTTCCACCTGCTCTCGACGAATGAAAAACCACAACAAGAGAGAGATCATGGTGCAAGTATCAAAGGGTTCAAATTTCAGGGCAAAGGTACATCCACAAAAATTCTATTCCAGATGCTGTAATGAAAGCAATCAAACCAATATGTAAAGAGTTAGCGGATTCAGACTTATTGAAGTGTCAACATGGCCAAACCGAAAATCCTAATGAGTAGCTCAATCCTGTTACTTGGAACAGTCTACCAAAGAATGTTTCTGTAATTTTGAAATATTAAAACTTGGGAAGTCACTATAACTTTTTATACATGTGCAATGGGTAAAGTAAAAGTTTTGCGGAACATATAATATATATGAATTTGTTATTAATAAAAATATTATTTAATGAATTTTGAATACCTGGGCTACAGCGTGTCTTATAATACAAGCAACGACATTGTGAATAAGTTCAACTTATGTGCGGGACGATTAGGCGAACCGTTAAGTCAGCAAGTAAAGGAACACGCCTGAAATTCTACAAGGTGATGGCTCTTACCACACTTCTTTATGGGTCTGAGAATTGGACTTTAAGAAAAGAGTAGGCCAGTCGCATCCAAGCTATCCGACTGCCGCATCCCCAAACAACTATGGAACAATAAGCAGAGGCGACGGAGAGGTGTGAGACGTCCGAGGAGGCGCAGAAGTGATCAGCTCTAATTTTTGCCTATTTGAGACCGGAACAAACCATCCTTGGTTTAATCCTTGAAGATGATGATGCTTATTTAATGACATTGTATATAATGTTTAATAGTTTCTTGAAAAGATTATTCAAGACAGACAGTGTACATTAAAGAGGTTAAAATGTAGTTTACATTACAGATAAAGGTCTAAAATATTTGTGGTAAAGATTTAATTTTTTGTTGTACACACATTTTTAGATAATATTACCTAAAAATCTCAGTTTTAACATGGGCTGTATAGTAACTATGAAGTCCACTTAATAATTACTTAATTATTCGTTGCTTTATTTAACTCTTTTATTATGACCAAAGACGCTGTTACGTAGGAGGTGAGTAAGTCTTATTTTATAATAAAATATTCAATTAATGATACAAGTAAATATTAAATTTTAACAATTAATTTAATATTAATGACATCGTGTTGGATGAAGTTATTTTTTATAAAGGACACATTTTGTGACTGAGACCGTGCGCAGTTGAGTCAACAACAGCCTTTGAGAAGTTATAATCACCAACTTAATATTAGAATTACATAAATTGAGTAGAGGGAAACAATGTAGCCTAAACTACGACCTGCGTTTGCTTTGAATTGTATCAGATAGCAATGAAATGTAGTAATTGGTAGTAATTACACTCCAAGAAGCTTTTCATTATGTAATTGTAGAATAGTGTTGACGAGAATATTGGAAGACCGATTACCAGAGGTCTGACTAGGAGGAACGTCTCGTCAAGCGCTTGCAAACTAATGCACGCGTTTGTGATATTTTTTAATTTAAACAAACTGTACATCCTACTTGTGTAACACTGATATATCAAAAGACTACAAGGTACGGAATTATCTCGGAAAACATTTTATAAAATATTAAAACGAATTAGTCTGATAATTATGTACTCACATTCGGGGCGATGAAAGCAAATTACGGTGACGAAGTACAGCATGTGAAACGGCAAACTATATTTACCGCAATTTTTCTGTTTAATTTTAATAAATCCTATTTTCTCTTTACATCAGACGTCAACAGACCACGCAGTAACTAATGAATCATCAACGTGTTTCCGTAGAATGTTTTATGAATTACGATCGAAACCAATTAGTTTAATAATTAGTCTGGTAATTATACTTGTTTTTGAACGGTAATAGCTGAGTGAACGTTAATAGAATTGTTCAATTTTAAATGAATTCGCTCACATGACTGTTTGTCGTGACGTAAGTGTGCCTCTTTAATGGTTACGGCAATTAGTTCACATAAGTCCTAACTAATGGCAAGTGGTCTTTTTATAAAAAATCATTCTAAGTACAAACGTCATTATTTATTAATTGATGACTCGATGGACACTTAGTGAAACATATTAATACAAAGGGTTTTTAGAATATATAAACACTTGGTACTTTTCACAATTTTTATTTAACTCTGACAGCTGTTTCGACTTCTTAAGCCATTGTCAAACAGATGAGTGGACACTAAACAGAGGATGTAAGGGTGGTGGTGGACATCTGTTTAGAGCGTGTATCGGAACATGTGTGAGGTGAGAAGATTGAGAGGGGGGTTGGAGGAGCTAAGGGAAGGTCAAGTGTCTGTAAAAACTAAATATAATCTGAATGCAAAACACAAAGAATATATTCATTTATACAATCATTGAACCTAACTCTCTCTTTATCTTTACACCTCATACCTGTTCCGATGCACGTCCTAAACAGATGTCCACCACCACCCTTACATCCTCTGTTTAGTGTTCACTCATCTGTTTGACAATGGCTTAAAAAGTCGGAAAAGCTGTCAGAGTTAAATAAAAATTGTGAAACATACCAAGTGTTTATATATTTTTAAAAACCTTTGTTATTATTTATGTTATTGTACTCAAAACATTCAGAACACAGATGAAATTAATATTTATTCGCAATATGCGATTTACTAAAGTTTCTAGTCTTTTGTTAAGAACACGGTTTTACAATACAACTGTCTTAATCGAATTCAGTTCTTTAAACGACAGTTGGTTAGGGCTGAAGTCCCACAGAACCCACCGCCTCCCCTCGGGTTCGCAAGTCACGAAGACTTATTACTCAAGGCTTCTGTCTCCAAGCCCTTACACGTCTTCCATTTTGTTTTCATTAAAACAAGTTATTTTTCGCACTTCTAACCGACTCTCTTGTCCCGCCTCCTTTTAGATGTTTTGGAAGCGACTCTAATCTTGTTCATTCACCTGTTCAACTATTCCTCTGACCTCTTTATGTCTTCCTACTTTTCGAGCAATTTTTGCAAATATTCTGAAGCAGGCTCGTCTTCTATCCCGGTTTGTGTTTGTGGTCCAGAGCTCTTGTAGCTCACTCCTTTCTTCTGTAAAAGGATTCAGCCAGTACATGCCATGCAATCTCTTCGATTCCTTCACCACATGTTGACAGCAAGGTTTTCTGCTATTCTAAATGAGTGTAGTTTTTGCCTAAAATTTCCGAGTCCTGAGAGGTACTGTGTTACACAGTGATTTGTGTTTAACTTTGCTCTTAATCTTTCCTGTATACTAGGAAATTACAGTCTTGGTAGACTCAGGTGGGCTGAACATGTGATCAGAATGGGGGAGAATGAAATACCGAGAAAGGCACTCACAGAACAGATCTATGGCACCAGCAGAGTTGGTAGACCCAAACTACGTTGGGAAGACGGTGTGAGCTACGATGCGCGCCATATCCTTGGGACCCGGAACTGGAGATCAGCTGCACTTGTCCGGGACAACTGGCGGAGGCTGCTAAAGGAGGCCTTGACTCAGTAATGGGTAGTTCCGCCGCTGAAGAAGTAGAAGTATATTAAGAAAATTGTCATATGTTATTCGTCCTTTCGTACTTGTCATCTTTCTTACCATTTTGTTACCGTTTCTTGTCTCCTTTCACTCTTGCTATCTTCTCGTGGTCTGCCATTTCATACATCTTCCTTGATTTTATTTCTTTCCTATACCAAGAGATCTGTTGGGACCACTCCAAAAATGACTAAGTTAGCGTCATATGATATGGTCCTACACGCCTTGTTGCCATATTACCTATTTTTATTTGCTCTTTAAACGACAATATAACATTACCAAACGCTATGAAAACGATTGTACCGCTTTAGGGACCTGTTTGTATATTCGTCATTTGTCCGAGTGCAAACATACTATGAGGTGAGGTCGTTTTTGTTTTTATTGTCGGCATTAATTTTAGTGTATTCTCCAATATCATGAGCACTTTTATAAGACAGTGATACTGTAGAGTCACGCCGACCTGAGAATAGGCGTGAAATGATAGAAGGCATTTAAAACAGATATACTAGAACAAAATGGCCTGTCAACTTTGAATTATGATCATGCACCATTCTGGGGACTGAGATTACTAATAAAGACGTCTGGTAGAATTTCTCAGAAAGTATACGGGACGAGGTAAGGAAGTGCTATTTGAGCAAGTTAACGAGAAAAATTGTATGAAACATTTTAAACCCACCCAGAAGCTGTAGAAAACGTGATTTTGTATTTGTTGTATGTTATTTGATACAGGTATTAATTACAATATTGTAAATATTATCTGTTTTTTTTTTTTTTAATATCAATTATGTACGATGCACCAAAATTCTAATGTTTTGTGTCAGTAATGGGGCAGCTTTGGTAACTTTATTTTTTCAAACAAATTGTAGTTTTAGTCATATGATACATAATCACGCTTTGATAACTACTGATACTAAACCGTTAGGTACTGTAAACGATAGAAAAATTATACTATTCAAATATTACTAATAGAAATATTTAAAAATAAATGCTCATTTAGGAACAAAAATATCTGTAAAACTAAAAAAATATTTTCCACATCACAAAATTAAACGAAATAAAACTTATTAAAGCTTATTTTATTTAGCTCGGTTAGAAAATATTTTCTAATCATTTTATTTTTTCAGACATATTTTAGAAATAGGCCTAAAACGTTTTTCTTAGCTTCTCTGCTTACTTCTTTTGCACGTCTTTTTGATAACGTTTCGGTTTCTTCGGTGTAAAAGAGGATTTATTTTTACGAAAAAGAACACCAGTCATTTCTGACGTGGTTTTATTTTCCTGGGGATGTTCTACTTTATTAACTCTCCAGTATCAAATACAGTATGCAGTCTTTGATAGGAGTACATACGGGTCCTTTACGAGCGAAAATTTTTAACCTATTAACTAACTCTTTACTATTAAATCATAATTAACCGGACAGTTAAACCCAGTAGCTACTCACTAGCGACATCGTCGACTACGTTTCAATCCAACCCTCGGGGATCTTTTATTCAAGCCGCAAAGCGACATAGTGTTGAACAAGCAAGTACGGAGGGTCTCTGCCGAATGATACCCGACAACGTTTTCCGGGTAAAAACAACGAATACAAATTAACTACGGTATAGATTAACTAAATCTTTCTTGAGCTCACCTACAACTTCAACAAAGTGGGATCACCTACACTTTAATTTTTTAGAATCAGTCATAATCGGCTAAAGCAGTCATAATTATTTCGATTTATTTTTGTCGCAGAGTTTTACGTGGAACTCAAAAATTCCACGCCGCCACCACTTCTACACAAAGGTGATCTAGAACGTTTGTAATCCCTGTTTCAACATATAATCTTTTCCAATTTAAGTAGGGACCTTTCATTTTATACGCACTGACCATCTGTAAGAAATTTAAACATTTATTTAAAAATCTAGAATGCAAGAAAATTATATTAGCGTATGACTGAAAGAACACTGCCAGAAAGTGTTGCCTTAAACAGGCAAACGACTCGACAACTCTAATTATATCGAAAAGCTGGCAACGCATGGCGCTGACGTCTACAAAGAACAATAGGTCTTTCACAAGGGAATAGCACAACGTTGAGGCTTTAAAAACTACTTAATTAGAGTAGAATAAAAACGTCAACTGTTGTAACTGAAATGATATAATAGAGAACAACAAACGCACTTGCCTCTCCTTACCTGACTGTATGCAGATTTCGGAATTCTACGAAAAACAACTGAAAGAACACTTGTCACCACTGTAACTCACACGAAACTGCTGCTATAAAAGCGCGCTGCTGTGCTTTTTGGATACTTGCTTTACGAAACAATAATTTCTTACATAGAACCTGAAAACCCCACGCATCAAATAACCCCTCCATATTACATATGACGTCCGCGTTTTGGTATTTTTTTTTTTTTTTTTTTGGCGTAAACTACTCATGCGACTTTTTGAAACGTTTTCTCTGCTAAAAAGACAAAGTGTCAAGATTGTCATAGGCTAGGTACATATGCAACTTAAAGACACAGATCATTGATAAATTCTATTGGTATATTGTCATATTTTTAATTTCATAATAATTATTTCGTTTTGAATTTTGTCAATAAGTAAAATCGCATCACGTCATAAAATTTGTAGTCTGTATTTATTTTTTGAGCCATTATTTACGGTTTTATTAGTAGCAGCTAAACTGTTATCTGCTTCTATACAGACTATTAGTAATTATTCTGCTCATAGTAATTAGATTATTATCATCTATTGTACTGTATTATAAGCGAATATGTCGTTATAATATTATCGGGCAATCATAGGAAGCAATTCAGCATCTGGGCGGGTAAATGTAATCAACAGGTTTCTGAAAGCATGTTTATCAGGAAAGTTGAGTAACGGGTACTCAAAATTTGCTGATATCTGGTAATCAAACTCGAATAAAATATTTAGAAAAAGTTAAGAGAAATGTTATTACTAAAGTTTACTCGTCACTTGGCAAAATACAAAATACATAATTACAATATACAGTGGCTTATATTTATATAATCCACTTGGTTTCCATTTTTTTTTTTTTGCAAAAGAGGCAAAAACAGAAACTATTCAAGGTTTACAAATAGTAATGTGACTTGTTAAATACATTTTAGATGAAGTTATCTCAAAAATCAAATTTTAAAAATTCTGTATACATACATGCAGTTTAAATACAGAAAGGTTTGTTTAATTTGATGTGGCTTATTATCGATAATTTCAAACCAATTTTGTAGACAAAATGTAGGTTCCAAAAAAATATGTGTTTTCAATAAAAGTGATAGAAAGGTATAATAAGTTGGCCGATATGTAATGTGCAATATTTTTAGTCAAATACAGAAATTAATACAAAAACAATACATTCAACGAATTTTTGCTGGCACACTTCGTTACAGGTAACATCCGGCCAAATGCGAAAAAACTTGGTTTTTCGCGAAGTTCGCAGCTGTTAGAGACGAGATAGCTGAGTAAACTATTTTTGAACAAAGTAATCTGTATATTTTGAAAGTCAGAAAAGAAGGAAAATTATCAATTGTAAGGTATGTTTAATTTACAAATGGCAAAAATAATCATAATTACAATACTTACACGCGATCGAGCGCACACACATACACAGATACACAAAATAGTGTGGTAACTCAACACTAAATGTTTCTTGCAGTTATGATGTATTAAAAATGTCACAATAATAATAGATTTCTTCTGCATCGAGTCCACTTCACTCCGTCCTGTGCACATTTTATAGATCGATTCCGTATTATCAAGGCCTATAATACGTATTGTTACGATGGTCTCCTTGATCATCGTATGGTACAGTGGAAAACAAAATACAAGACACCAATAAAGTCACTAAACACCAGCTTTATTTATTATCACAATTAACAGTTTGTAATCAACAAGTTATTCAACAAGATTATTCTCGTACAAGAATTCAAGTTGATCTGTCTACACAAATAATAACGTCACTATTATCTCTTTTATTCTAATATCATTTCCGCTATATTTCACTATAACAACTTTTTACTAATACACCATTTGAAATGCACTGTGTAAATCACCCGACATAAATCGCCACTCAAACTAAACTAAGCACCGCTGAATGCCCATATTTATACCCCGGTGAGATTCCAGAATAATCCATAATACACGTCAACACTAGAGCGTAATTGCTTGCGGACTTGAACACAGCGTGCGCGGACCGGTGAGTCTGGAACAATCTCGTTAACGGCTGTTAAGAATCACGTACGCACACACATACAGCTGGTTCTGCTGGGATAGCCGAGAAACATGTAGAACGTTCCATAATGGTGTAACAGTACTATTTGTAGATTTTAAATGATTTATTTTATTTTGAAACCATTTTAAAAAAAATTTCAGACTACATTTTACAGTCTGAGCCGAAAAAATGACAGCTGGAGTTCCGCAGGGTAGTGTTTTGGGAGCGGTCTTGTATTTGTTATATACAAGGGACCTTCCTTCTGTAGAAGATGCAACCATTGCCACCTTTGCAGATGATACTGCAATTATATCGACTGGAAATAAAATTGAAGAAGCTGTAGTAAAACTTCAAAGAGCCTCTGATGTTGTGAGCAAATGGACCAAAAAATGGCGCATTAGATTAAATGAGATGAATTCGGTCAATGTAAATTTTACAAATCTAAAGATTGGTCATCGGATACCAGTTATAATTAATTCATAACCAATTCCTTATGCTAATACAGATAAATATTTAGGAATGGCATTAGACGCAAAACTTAAACGGAAGGAGCACGTCAAAAAGAAAAAGCAGGAGTTGAATCTAAAGTTCAGGAAAATGTATTGGCTCTTAGGAAGACAATCCCAGCTGTCAATCCATAATAAATTGCTGTTGTATAAGCAAGTGCTAAAGCCTATCTGGACCTATGGGATACAGCTCTGGGGCTGTGCAAAGAAATCAAACATAAATATAATTCAAACATTTCAAAACAAGGTGCTTCGGTGAATTGTTGATGCACCATGGTATGTAAGAAACGACAACATACACAGGGATATAAAAATTGAACTTGTCATTGAGGAAATAAAAAAAGCAGGCAGTGAAGCATGGGCAACGCATCTTTCAGCATGTAGACCCCGTGATACCGCGGCTGCTGGATATAACTGATGCAGCTATAAGGCTGAGACGAACTAAACCACTTAATCTGATGGATATTAGTTAAATGGGGAGATTATAGCCAATGGGTTATATCTCTTGATTAGTGTCTTTAATTATGAAACGTAGATGGGTAGTAGGCCTACGCAGTTGTAATAAAAATAAATAAATAAATAAAATTACAGTCTGTATGAAGCACAATCAATCTAAGAAACATGCGCAAGACGGCACAAAATACTCTTCCAAAAGAAATGTTATTATTGTGACAATTATAGCATGCACGCATACGCACGCGCACGCGCCCACACACACACACACACACAAACGCATAACTGAAGCTTTCTTCATTTACAATTTACAGAAAGTTTTTCAGATAATATTGGAGAGCGCTTTCGGCTGACATACCATAGCCCATAAATAAACAAATTGGAAAATGATTTGGGTTACAAAAGCGTGGTAACAAATATTCCTTAGAAAAGTAAGATATATATATTCGTTATGGAAATAATAAAAGAAATTATATACGCTCTCTTACAGTATTTATAAATTTGTATTCAAAGCGTTAGCAGGAGTCGGTCAAGGTATATTGTTAAATTACCGGAGTTACCTTCTTTTAAGATTGGTTAAATGCCACACGTTGGTGGTGTCATATGTTAATTACCTGGGTTATACCCTTTAATTCCTTATTAAATTATAGTTGG
This sequence comes from Magicicada septendecula, assembly GCA_034769895.1. Classification (NCBI taxonomy): domain Eukaryota; kingdom Metazoa; phylum Arthropoda; class Insecta; order Hemiptera; family Cicadidae; genus Magicicada; species Magicicada septendecula. The sequence continues at coordinate 77,609,402 of CM068368.1, read as the reverse complement.
TAATGTGTTGAATACCGTTTTCTTCAACTGTAGTGTGATTGTTGTCAGAATTAATAAAGTTATATTATCGTTATTATTATACAAGTTTGTATATTGAATGCCTTTACTAATGCAACGAAATGAGTAAATTTTAGTTAATTTGATCTGACGGTGGCCTAGTTAAATTACATCACCCGATGTTGCTTCGGAATTATTTGTTTTATTTGTTTATGTTGATATTATATTTAAATACTCACTTTGAGCGGAGATTCTTCATTCGTGATGACAATGTTAACAAAATATTGTCGATAATAAAATTTAAATCATTTGAATAGCTTCACTTCCGCCGGTGATGAGTGTTACCACCTGATCTCAGACGTCAACATAACCTCTGTTCGACTGCGAAAAAACTTTTTTTCCGTATGAAATTAAATACATGTTCCATTATTGTTGAAAAAGGCGATTTATTTAACGTTTTATCTGATCCTTAATCCTTATTAAAAACATAAAAACAATCAATTCAATTACCTTTGCTTTACAATAAATCATTAAATTTTCTGAAACTAGTATCCCAGGGTTGGTACTTTGTATACAAATGGTTGGTCGGCAAAATCGTCAGAGTTCGTTTTAAACAATGGGTTCTTTGAAACTGCAAAATACGGAACTATAAGATGTCAATTATTACTATAAAGTCTCATAATAGGAGAGTGATTACATTAAATATAGAAAATCTTAAACTAATCTCGTTAAGTTCCTAAGACGACTGGCGTCTAATGTTGAGGTTTCTCTGGGTTTCGAGGTTATACACAATTAACCTTGATTTGTGAATAAATATTTCGAACAATGAATACATTTACAATATTAATAAAGTTCAGAGTCAGTTTAGTGTTCATAATAGTTCATATGTTTCAATATGTTATATAAATTTATCGTATAGGTTGATAATTCTAATAAGTATAATTAATTGTCACTATACTTTCCACAAATCACCACTTAATTGCAACTTATTATACACTATGCAATAGGATATACACTGTTGAACCTTCAATAACGTTCGTTGTTTTATAATTTATAAATCTTGATAACACTTTGAGTAACTTCGAATAATGAGGTTAGAACGCCCCGTGTTTACATTCGAAACCCGCACTGCATTGTGGGTGAATCTCGCTTTAACCTAGCGCGGAGCTGTCCATCTGTAAGGCTTTGAATCTGGTGAAGAACTGTCAAATATTTTCCGCGTCTCTCTCGCTGTTCCCTAAAGGTTCTCCCCACAAATCTCGCTTTAGGTGATCTGATTGGCCAAAATTGATGACATTCCTGGGTGGACGCATCCTCCCCGCTTTATTAAAACTATTTTTAGTTTACAGTTTGTATCCTACTGTGGGACGTTTTCAAGCCACGTACGTAACATTCAGACAGTTCAGCGTTTTGAAACTAATGTGCTGCGGAGCATCGCAGAAGTGGACAAAGCGGGACATCGAAAAGGATGACCTTCACCTTACTTAAAGGCAAAGCTGGTTTCCAGGGAGTAGAAATCTTTTCGGAGAAACATTAGGATATGCTTCACCCACAAGTGTGCATCGAAGCGGTTGAGCTGGTTCGAAGTTCAAGAACTGGTCCGAAGGTGGATCTTTTTAAGTTTTTTTTTGTCAGCACTACGTTTGAAAATTTTGTTGTATTTATAGCTTTTTGGGCTAGTGCCTGTAATTGTCTGTAATTTCTTGTAGTCTGTATATTTGCACATGTTTAGGCAGTTCCGCATTAAACCCGTACTTCCACTTTCATTGGTCGTAAACCCTGTCTTTCTTTCTAAGGCTTTTACGGGCGGCGTCCACATAGTTGAAAACACAATTGTCCGGGCTGTTACGCCGTGGTCTAGAGTCTATGCTGTCGGACGGTTATGCTGTGTTTGCTTGGTTGACCAAAACGTCGCATTTATATATTGTTTACGGTTATGGCAAATGTTCGTCAGTTAAACTCAAATTCAAACGTCAAAATCTTATAAAATGATCGTAATTCTTACCGCGTTTTACCGATTCTGTGCCGTAAATAATTTTAAAATTCAAACAAATATAAAATTACGTATGTTGTGTGCGCTATGACAAATGGCGTGTCACGAGATTCGTAGAGAGAGCACAACAAATGCTATGTTTCTATGAACAACGTACAACGTAACCAGACATACACATGAAATATTAAGATAAATTACAAAATGGATTCTCGCTGAGCAAGTGTCTTTACCCGCTGGTAGTATAACATGCAACCACGTTTGCTGTGTAGAGGTAAACTGTTCCATCAAATATCTGCCATAGTTATACAGCTATAAAATGAATATAAAACATTTTTAATATAAACATAAAACCATTATGACAGTGGATACGAATAGGCGTCCCAGTTTTTAACACATTCTGTTGATCCATGCAGATTTATTCTACCACTTTAAAATGCATATTAGTTCTTGGTATCCAAGTCACGTATGAATAGTAAATTATAGATAAATAAGTCACCTTATATCCGTCGTGTGACTTCGTTACGTCGATTAAAATGACGCGTTTCGGAACATCTGCTCCATCATCAGATTAAATCGTTCTATTGAGGTCGTTAATAGTTAAAATCACATATTACATATAATTGTCCACTATGTAATTCACTCGCTTTCTAAATGGTGCGCACCACGACGAAGCCGATCGGACACTGAATTATTATCTGAGTGATTACGCCTAAGCAGGTTCAATGCTGTATCGTATAGCGGGTTGGATTTAAAATTTAAGTGGTCATTCAATATGAAGTCTCGGCTGTTTATGTTATTATATGCTTTGTATATTTCGAACTCTTCTATTGCGTCCATGTAACGGCATTTGTTGCACACATGTAGGGGTATTAAATTAGATTTAAAATCAGTATAATTATGATTGTGTAAGATTAAGTGGCGGGCAAAGTTGGACTTGATATTATTTAACAAAGTGAGCTTATTTAGGTGACGTTTTGGTGTGTGCTCTTTAAATCGTTTGAGGAAACCTCTCCCCGTTTGACCAATGTAAAAACTGTTGCAGTCGTTACATGATAATTTATATATGCCGGATTTCTTTCCTAAAGGTATGGGTTTCTGTGACGTAGTATTTTTAATAGACTATTGTTTGTTTTGAAGGTAGCGGTAATATTCAATTTATTAAATGTGGAGGTTAGAATCTTTGGCATTATATTTGTGTATGTGGTAGAAATAAATGTTATTTTTGTATCCTTATCTACTGGGGGCTCGGATTTTCGAATTTTATGTTTCTTGATGAGATTATCAATTAACGTGTTTTTGTAACCATTAGCTAAGGCTATATGTTTAATGGTATTCAACTCCTCACGGTAAGCGTCATCACTGAGAAGCACTGCCAACAATCTGCGGACAAAGTAATTATAAGCTGCCAACTTTTGCGAAAAGGGATGAGAGTCAGCATGTATTGTCACATCAGTGGTGGTCGGTTTGCTATAAATATTAAATTTCAATTTTCTATGTGTTTAATGACAGATAAATCTAAAAAAATTAATTTATTATCCACTTCGGTTTCCAGCGTGAATTGATTGTTTTTATTGATACTATTCATATAATATTTTAGGTTTTTGATTTGTCGTACAGTACCATTGAAAATTAGAAAGGTATCGTCTACATAACGTGCATAAAATATTATATCATTATATACAAGATCTGCAGTACATCATCTGCAGATGATACAAGATGTACAAGATCTGCAGTGCAGTATATCATCTACTCGTTTTAACATTTGTATTTTCGAACTGGTAAGGAAACCATGGTGTTAAATTATCACGAGACAGATATTTGAATGTGCTTTGCTTGCTGACGGCTTACTTGTATTTCAAAATACAGAAACTAATTTGTAAAAATTTGTATTTAAGCTTCATCATATTTTCAAACAATTCAATATGAAAATCTCCAATAGCAAAAGAAAAGTAATGGCATTTTAAAGCATGAAACCAATAAAAACAAAAGTATTGATTAATGTTAAATTCCAGAACAAGTGAGTTATTTTATTTATTTGGGAAATGCTTTTTGCTATTATAGGAATATAATTATGCTGTTCAGTTAAGGACGTTCTAGTCGATCTGTGGGAAAATAAACCATATTTTAAGAAACATGGTACGTCAAGATAACAAAATTAAAGTTTTACAAAGTTATGGCAGCCCCCGTACTGCCTATGGGTGTGAATTCTGGACAACAACCAAGAAACAAGACAGTAAAATACAGGCCTCGGAAATAGTGTTCTTAAGGAAAGTTACAAGGTGTCTCAAACTTGACCGTATAAAGAATGAAGCCATAATGGAAGAGTTACGAACTTTTAACTAAAATGAAAAATTGAAAGATTACAAATAACGGTGGAAAATACACTTAGAAAGAATGTCAGATTCCAGACTGGTCAAAGAAGTCTGTGAATAAAAAACCTATAAGACACAGGTGTATGAGTAGACCCAGGAAAAGATGGCTGGAGGACCTTTGAAGAGAGGGAACAGGTAGCACTTTGCCTATGGCGTGTTTTGAAGATGATAGTGAACTTGAGAGTAACAGTTAATATACAGAAGGCAATATATTTGAGACGAGGGCCGTCTGAGGATGAGATGGGTGCCGGAACAGGTTGATGTAACCTAATCCTTAAAGAAGAAGAAGGAGGAGGAGGAGGAGGAGGAGGAGGAGGAGGAGGAGGAGGAGGAGGAGGAGGAGGAGGAGGAGGAGGAGGAGAAGAAGAAGAAGAAGAAGAAGAAGAAGAAGAAGAAGAAGAAGAAGAAGAAGAAGAAGAAGAAGAAGAAGAAGAAGAAGAAGAAGAAAGTTAAGACAAGGTACATAATATGAGCGAAGGTTAAACAGCGAGTTAAATTTCCGGAGAACAATAATTATAAGCACGAGTTTTTGAAACGGGCTTAAAGAGTTTATGAAATGAGTTTATGAAATAGACACAAACAATGCCTTGCAAGCTATGCGCTTCTTTGATGTCAGCAGATTAAGGACAACCGTCCGTTTGTAGGAAAGAGTGGTGATTATGTTGAATTTTTAACGAGCTGCTGGCAACATAGGCTGAACGAAACCTCATTAGTCAACCTTTGATCTTAGTCTCTGTCATTTGTCAGTTTTGAGAAAAAAAGACATAACAATAGCCTGTTGCTGAACATAATAGCTGTGCCCTGATTCTACATCCAAGTATAAAACTTCTGAGAACACTTAAACTACCATTCAATATTACATAATACTTCAGTAATACTTAAGTAATGTTTTACTGCGACTATATTTTTGTACGCTACTTTATGGCATGTCCTTGTATGTTAGTTGTTCTCTCTTAACCTTTGTTCTTTGAATTATTTTATTAGCATACTAAGCTGAGATAATAATTAATATATTTTAAAAGTGATAAAACATCAAAAGTCTGTTTCTAATGCGACAGACAAGAGAAAATACTTTGTATGGCGAGAAATATTAGTAGTAACTGAAAGAAAACACTATGAGCACGCGGCGTCAGATATTGAAACTTTATTTAAGAAAAAAATAATTACAACTGATCGTTCAATGAAAGACTCTACGATTTGTAGGATTTACAAAGAAACTAATATAAGAATAGAAAACAAAAGGTTTTTAAACTTAATATAAAGAAAAGAAAAAATCAGACTCCGAGGAAAGTTAATGGGAATGGTTTTATAAAATTCCTGGTTCATTGAAATAGAAAAGTGAACATTTTTTTAAACAATCAAACATCTAAATATAGAAAAAAATGACAGCGAGCTTTCACCTCGTAAACAGAGAAGAATGGATTAAAATCTGTAAAACGGTAGGGAACAAAGGAGGGGGAATATGTGACAGTGAAATTTAATGAGGATAGAGATCTTTTGTATGAAACACATAACATATAAGTTTAAAACAATGGTGTAAAAGTTTCCCATCATCTGAAACCAATGTTTTAAATTTATAAATTTACAAATACATTCTATAAGAAGCTAAAGAATGGTCCAATATGTATTGATTACAAAGAAAAGCACCAGCTAAATAGTTGCTACCTTCAAAAAAGGATCAAAAAGAGACTGTGATAATTATAGTGGAATATGTCTTCTCAATACTGCACACAAGATGTATGATAAAATAGTAAATAGAATAAGAGATACTGCTTAGTACTTATTGCTTGAAGAGTAAATGGTTTTCGGGAAAGGAATATTGTCTCATAATTTTTTTTCTCAGTAAACCAATTGACGCAAACAAAAAGTGAACATAAAGGCTTATGTAGTTCTTATAGGCACTATACAATTTTTTTGCAATGCCTTAGAAATAAATATAGAGTATTAGAAATAAAAATTGAATGCTATACCAAGTAGTTAGAGTTATTGTAAATATGTATGCAGCTGTACCGATTAAAGTGCAAATGAAGTCCGGAGGTAAATTATATCAGATGAATCATCAATAACTCACGTTGTCAAGGGCTTTGGCTCTCACCAATAATATATACTATAACAAGGTTTCAAAAAATTGAAGCGATAGTTTATAAATTTTAATAATGAAGACAATTCAAAATTTTGTACCAAAACTGTTATTTCTTGCAGGCAGCCATATTTAGTTGCTGGCAATGCAGGCAACATATAATCAGACAGTTGAACGATTTACATAAAATAGTAAAGGTCTGTCTACAGATATACCCTGCAAAATAGTAACCTGCAGATATCGACGAGTCAAACTACATCTATGGCATCTATAGCTTGTGAGTAGAGTCCGGTAAGCTGAGGAGAGTTTGGTTTCTAATGTCAGTTATACTGGGGATAAACACGAAGTGATAGCCGTGAAGTAAGGCGGCCTGGAAAAGCCATGGTATTTATAATTTAAACAAAACAATAAGAGAACGTAGTTAAAGGTGAAAGAATTACGTGCTAAGAACGAAGACTTTCTAAACAAATTGTTTTTTATAAACCCAGAGGGACAAGAAATCTTGGCGAACAGATAAGAAGGTGGGTCAATCAGTAACTAGCAACAAACTGAAGTGTCCTGTGATAGTGTCTGTCTGTTATCAGTACCAAAAGGAATAGAACTTCTTTGAAACGTAACCTGTTATTTTAATTAGCCAAAAAAATTTTTAAAAATTGATACATACGGTTTTATGAATACTTTAGGTAACAATTATGAAATAATAACTGGTTATTCATATTAATTAGAACAAGTTAATAAACGGTCGAAGTGTTATAGAGATATCTCTAATTGTTATAACAATATTTGTACCTAAATAATGAACACCACTATTTTACAAAAGAACAAACACCATTTCTCTTTCACCTTCTTCCTATTCCCTTTTTCTCTTGTATTTTAGATTTATATGTGTTGCTCATTAAAAATCGATTTTGTTAACGAGTATCAATTACTTCAAATCACATTAATTCACCGAAACACTGGAAACTAATTACACGGTTACGTATTACTTGCTCCATTTTTTTTTTTAGGTTTTACCTCTTCGTAGATTTAAGCCTACTAGAGGGACGGACGTTATCCCTCACTGCCTTTTTTTAGGTAAAGCGACGTTTCAGCTAAGCAACAAAACAAACACAGGTCAAACCGAACACTAAAACATCACAAATAAAAAATAAACAATACTGTCTCACAACCGACAGGGAGTCAAAACATACTAAAAAATGTACATTACCAACAAAAAAATAAATAAAACTAACCATCTATAAACTCTATAAAAAACAACACTCTCTCTCTCTCTCTCTCTCTCTCTCTCTCTCTCTCTCTCTCTCTTTCTCTGAATACACGCATCAAATTCAAAGACGCACGCTTCAAAGGTCAACCATAGATTGCTAGAGGGGACATTAAGTCATTTTTCTTTATATAGGCAACAAGGAGACACTCCCCGTCCAACTAACTAACACCCAGTAACGCACGCTAATCTTTTTTCATATTGCTTAGTCGAAACGTCGCTTTATATAGAAATAGCAGTGATGGAAGAAGTCCGTCCCTCTGGTAGGCTTTATGCCAATAACCCATCACTGACGTCTTTTAAAGAAACTCTTCATAGATTTCCAGATTAAACGCAACACTATATTTTGTGTATGCTTACCAATGAATAGGCTTACAGTTTTTGGAAGACATATCCACAGGGATACGACATCGTTGGGATTAATGTCCTCCCATAAACATTTTACTTCTAATAATGTGTCACTATAAAGGTTACAAAATGCTGATGTGATTGTTAAAATTATAGTTTGTGATAATAAATGTGTATACGAATAAGCTCTTTAGTGTAAATTGATTTCCTGTACATGGACTAAGGTAATTCGCCAATAAGGCATAGGTTAGTTCGCCATGCTGTGAGTTAGAATCGATTTACAGCTTATAGACATCCGGCCATCATAAATAATGTTATGGAATCAGTACATAAATACGTCTCTAACGTTACTCACAATACATACTTTAAACAGACGCGTAAAATTCATAATTTGAAGAGTAAACATCGCCAAGAAACCGACATCACTTGTAAACACACATTTTATCCTCGTGTGTCTAATTTAACTACAATAGCTTTCAATGAAGACGAAATGAACATCCTTAATAAGGGCATCAAGTACAACTTACCTCGTAATAATAAACACCAAATCATACAAGAAATTATCAGTGCAGAAACTGCAGTAAAAACAATTGCCGATCCAAAACTACAAACTGAAGCACGCATTTTAATAAATAATAAATTTAATAATACCATAAAACACCATAATTTTAACAACCATCCACCTCATGGTTTACAGAAACATATAAGATTTTCCAACGAGTTCAAGTTATTGAAACAAATCAAAGCTAAATTAGTTGATAATAATGCTCTCATTACTAAGGCAGATAAGGGGAATACTCTTGTTGTCATGGACTTCGATGTGTATGACACGAAAATAAACGACTTTATTTCAAACAACAATATTAGAAACTTGAAATCTGATCCTACTGATATGTATGTCAAGACATTGAATAACAAAATCAATAAATGCGTAATTTGTTTAGCGAATGCACACGTCGCTTCCTAAAGCCTATTAATGCAAAAGCTCCCGAACTCACTGGACTACCCAAAATTCATAAACACGACATACCGGTCAGACCACACGTTAATTTTACCACAGCGCCCGCATACAAAACAGCTAAGAAACTCGTCAAAATAATCTAAGAAAACATAAATTTAAAGAACAATCATAGTGTCATAAACAACACGGATTTTATTAATAAATATAAAGATGTCGATCTACTACCAAATTATAAGTTAGCATCGTTTGATATAGTAAATTTGTATACCAACATACCAGTAAAGGAAACACTAAATATCTTAAAAGGAAATTTATTAGAGAATAATAAATTAAATACACAGACGGTAAACGAGTTAATTGGCTTACTTGAAACTATTTTAGAACAAAATTACTTTGCTTTCAATAACCAAATTTTCATTCAGGATGATGGATTGGCCATGGGTTCACCTCTTTCTGGTCTATTGGCCGACGTTTACTTGAATTTTTATGAAAACTCTCGTTTGCTCTCACATAACAAATACAAAAATGATATAATATTTTATGCACTTTATGTAGACGATACCTTTCTAATTTTCAGTGGTACTGTACGACAAATCGAAAACCTAAAACATTATATGAATAGTATCAATAAAAACAATCAATTCACGCTGGAAACCGAAGTGGATAATAAATTAAATTTTTTAGATTTATCTGTCATTAAACACATAGAAAATTGAAATTTAATATTTATAGCAAACCGACCACCACTGATGTGACAATACATGCTGACTCTCATCCCTTTTCGCAAAAGTTGGCAGCTTATAATTACTTTGTCCGCAGATTGTTGGCAGTGCCTCTCAGTGATGACGATTACCGTGAGGAGTTGAATACTATTAAACATATAGCCTTAGCTAATGCTTACAAAAACACGTTAATTGATAATCTCATCAAGAAACATAAAATTCGAAAATCCGAGCCCCCAGTAGATAAGGATAGAAAAATAACATTTATTTCTACCACATACACAAATATAATGCCAAAGATTCTAACCTCCACATTTAATAAATTGAATATTACCGCTACCTTCAAAACAAACAATAGTCTATTAAAAATACTACGTCACAGAAACCCATACCTTTAGGAAAGAAATCCGGCATATATAAATTATCATGTAACGACTGCAACAGTTTTTACATTGGTCAAACGGGGAGAGGTTTCCTCAAACGATTTAAAGAGCACACACCAAAACGTCACCTAAATAAGCTCACTTTGTTAAATAATATCAAGTCCAACTTTGCCCGCCACTTGATCTTACACAATCATAATTATACTGATTTTAAATCTAATTTAATACCCCTACATGTGTGCAACAAATGCCGTTACATGGACGCAATAGAAGAGTTCGAAATATACAAAGCATATAATAACATAAACAGCCGAGACTTCATATTGAATGACCACTTAAATTTTAAATCCAACCCGCTATACGATACAGCATTGAACCTGCTTAGGCGCAATCACTCAGATAATAATTCAGTGTCCGATCGGTTTCGTCGTGGTGCGCACCATTTAGAATGCGAGTGAATTACATAGTGGACAGTTATGTGTAATATGTGATTTTAACTATTAACGACCTCAATAGAACGATTTAATCTGATGATGGAGCAGATGTTCCGAAACGCGTCATTTTAATCGACGTAACGAAGTCACACGACGGATATAAGGTGATTTATTTATCTATAATTTATTATTCTAACACATCGGCTTTCGTTAGGTATTTCTAGTTTCCTTTATCGTATAGGTACGGAGCTCTTTGATTCAGGGTAGATTTGCTAAAATATTCTACTCATATTCTCCGGTATTTTCCTATTTATTTTTTTAAATTTCTGTGTTCGTAAATGAAATACATAAAATATTTATATCTAATTTTATTACCCGTCAGATTTCGTTAGAAATTTTATTACACGTTTTATAGTGTTTTAAAATTCTGTTATGGTTTTACTGCCATTATAAAATTTTATAATAGGAGTCGTTGTATATATCCTAGTCTCTACAGTTGGCTGTCAGTGGGGGCTTCACAGTAACAATGCAGACTGCAGAACCGCCAGCAATATCCACAAACTATTAATTAACAGTTACATTTATCTATCTGCAGTTTTTAAATCGAATCTGCAAAGACTCTGGATTACAAGTATCCACACTTAAGACCAAGGTGATGGCTTTTCGTGGAACTGATCCCGTACGGGCAAAAATTGTTATAGATGGTATTGTCCTGGAACAAGTTAGCAATTTTGAATACCTGTGCTATAGTGTGTCTTATAATACAAGCAACGACTTTGTGAATAAGTTGCATAAGTTCAACCTTATGTGCGGGACAATTAGGCGAACCCTCAAGTCAGCAAGTAAAGGAACACGCCTACAATTCTACACGATGATGGCTCTTCCCACACTTCTTCATGGGTCTGAGGATTGGCTTTAGTGAAAGGCCAGGCCAGTCGCATCCAAGCTGCTGAAATGAGATTTCTCGTGCACGTGGCAAGGTATAATCTCTATGATCATACAAGAAACAAAAGTATAGGGCAGGAACTAAATATTATGAGTATACTCGACAGGATTGCCCAATATCGGCTAAATTGGTGGGAACTTCTTTGTTGAATGGATGACTGCCGCATCCTTAAACAACTATACAACTACAATCCGAGGGGTCGGAGAGGTGTGGGAAGTCCGAGCAAGCGCTGGAATTACCAGCTCTAATCTTTGCCTATTTGAGACCGGAACAAACCATCCTTGGTTTAATCCTTGAAGATGATGATTTGTATAGCTCATATGTACTAATAAAGAAACCGCATGTAGCTTTTGTTGACTTTGAAAATGTCTTTGATAGAGTAGACAGAAATTTTCTTTGTCAAATATTAGAAGAACGGGGATAAGAAATGCACAACGAGTTATAAGAAATATACAAGGCCTATATAACGGAACAAGAATAGCTTTAAAAATAATTGTAGGATATCTCAACGAATATCTGTCAATCAAGGTGTTAGACAATAATGCAGTATATCACTCACTCTTTGTAACATTTATGTTGACGATCTGTTAAGAAAGCGGAAACATCTAGTGAACGCTGGTATTAAGTTATCGGAAGACAGATGTTTGAATGTGCTATTTTTTGCTGACGACTTACTCGTAATTTAAAATACAGAATTTGATTTGCAAAAAACTGTTTTTAAGTTTCATCAGATTTGCAAGCAATACAATATGAAAATCCCCACTATACCATTATAAAAACAAAGGTAATGACATTTCGAAGCAAAGAACCGGTAAGAACAAAAATAAAAATGGTTAAATTTTAGGACACGTAAACCATTTTAATTATTTGGAAAAAGATATTAGCTATGCTGGAAATTATAATAGTGATATTAAAGTTAGGCAAGTTCTAGACAATTTGTTAGAAAATCAACCGCGCCTTTAGAAACAAGGTACGTCGAGATAAAAAATTAAAGTTCTACAAAGTTATGGCAGGTCATGCACTGTCCTATGAGTGTAAATTATGGACAAAAAGACAGTAAAATATAGGGCTCGGAAATGGCGTTCTTAAAATGAGTTAAAAGGTGTTCTAAACTTGACCGTATAAAGATTGAGGCCATAAGAGAACATTTAACAGTTTTACCTTGAATGAAAAATTAAAGGATTAATAACAACGGTGGAAAGAACATTAACAAAGATTGTCAGATTACAGACTGGCCAAACAAATTTGGAAATACAACCTATAGGACACAGGTGTGTGGGTAGGTTATAATTATTCTGTAACGATATCACGAGATAAAGCATTAACTACGTGCGGTCCACACCTTTACCCGTCCGCAGTTGATACTGAACTTATCTGTTGCAACAAATCCAAACGACCTAACAACACAGTAGAGCGCAGCACTAACAAGCAGCTCATTGTAGACACTCACCAGCAATTACTTTCACGATATCATTTTCAAAGCCAACCGCTGGTTATCTCCAAAACAAAAGTCGACATTGTATTAATTAACCAGTCCACACAACTCTGACCGCAAGAAAAAAACAATAATGTAATGAAACATATAACGTACAATAAACCTAACGCACTGTTTACAAGGAAATGATATTTAATATTGTGCTGCAAGTAAGGAGAAACTCTACAGTTAAAATATAACTACACACGTAGTTGGAAATCTTCAAAGATGGTTCCGTCGCGGTGAATCGATGGGGAGAAAGCCTTTGTTGAATAGGATCTGACATGCTGTGCTCCCAAGTCAATCAGACAGAATTTGATGCTGACTGGCTTAGATCCAGCTTAGATCGTTCTGGGGCACCTCGGGCAAAGTACATACTAAAGCAGAAATAATATCTTGGATTACATCAAGAAATATTTTACCACCACCAGGCGTTGACAGGTATGACAAGTTAACTAAAGCAGAGCTACACATTTTACAAGTTTACAAGTTTCTAAGCCACATTTTAAAACACCAGAGAAGAAACTCGAACAACTCATCAACGACTTCGACCTGATGTAAAACTTGTTTAGTTACCAGTTGCCCACTGTGAACTAAACCCAATCGAGCTTATTTGGGCTTATGTCAAAGGGAAGGTAGCCAAAATAAATATGGCGAACACATCAGAGAATGGCAGAAGTATGGAAGTGATGAATGCCTTGTGTCAAGAAGCCCTACGTTCTGTGACTCCCCAACTCTGGAAAAAATTTATTAAACATGTAAAGAAGATAGAAGATAAATTGGGATAGAGATCAACTGACTGAAAACGTTCCTAATGTTGAGCCAGTTATAATCACTATGAATGACAGTTCTGATTCATCTAATTTCAGCGATTATTCTGACGAAGAAGATTAACATCACATAAGAGAAGAAAGAAGAATAAATCATATGTATATAGAACTTTGTAAATTTGTCAAATAATATAAATAACCCTTGTAAATATTGTGTAGTAAAAAATTGACAACTCCTTTCAAATTTAGGAGGCAAACCATTTTTAAACCTGCCATTAGAAGTCCAAAGCCCTCATGAGAAAAGGTGATGGGAAATGGATAATAGAAAACATAATGTTATAACATTAATAAGGTGTTAAAATTATCCAAACAGCAACTGTTCAACTGCAGTGAAGCGGCCGGGGTGATTTGGCAACACGGCACCCGCTTTCGCCGCCGGAAGGCCCGCTTACACACGGTCCAGCGCACACACACACCCTTGCATGAATATCACTCTGTATAAAATGGGCATCTCAATGTATGTTTGCAGCAGTTGTGGATTTTGATCAAGAGCTTCAAAACAAGACCAAGTCTGCCTTTGTACGACTATCCTGTACCGAGAAAAAGTTGTGTCACAAAACTGATAACTTTTTTTTTATCACAAAACAATTTTTTAACTTAAGTAATGTATTGAAAACACTTGTGCCCATACTGTGTAAAAATTTAGTTATGATCGGATCAAGGGTTTTTAATTTATATAATTTCAAAGAGAGCAATTTCTTGAAAAACAAAAAAAAACATGGACTTTCTAACCGCGAAAACAAATTTAAATCAACCTTCAAAAAATATGTTTTTTACACAGATCAACGTAAAATTAAACGCGCAAAAATTTGATGCAACTAGTTTTTAAGTAGACCTACAGGTTCACTTGTAATTAACGCTTAAACTCGAGTATCCATAATAAAAAATCCGACATCTCATCCGACATAGTCTCCATCTCATCTCTAAAGTGAATTGGTGGACACCGTACCAATCTGATGATGGTTTACGATGGTGGGACCGAAACCTCTGTCAATTACGGCAATTGTGGATCACGGCCTAACACCCCGGTTCTTAATAATAATTTCAACAACAATGATATACTGTTATAGCCACGCTCAACACACTGCCAAACACAAATGATTAAAACGAAAACGAATTTTTAAAAAATAACGACAGAAGTAAAAAAAAAACATAGAAGTAAACGGCTAGTTTAGTTCGGAAAACGTCAAAACTGACGTATTTGTACATTAAAAATAGTAATCTCTTGACATAAGGAAAACAGACGAAGTGAGAAAACTATGAAAACATACGGGCCAGCGAACTCTGGTGTAGTTGAAGTTCACTACAAAGTCTCCTATAAGTTCTTCGGAAATTGCGTTTCAGCCATCCAAGTTTTGCTACACAATACTGGTTAGAATTAATCAGATCCGGAACAGTCATTGGCTTGGAAAACGTGCGCGTATATATCAGTTACACTTTCAGGTTACATACACGAATATGCATGTAAAACACGCTGTGTTAAGTCACTCTAATTAACAGGCAACAGGGAAAACTGGATTTACTCAATGATTATTATAGTTGGAGATACATCGTCTTTGTAACCGTATAAATGAAAACGCGCACCGTCGTTTCAAATAGAATATTATAGTCTCTTTTCTCGTTACACCACAGTAAAACCACTCACACACACACACACAGACGATCAAACTAGTTTTATTTTTACCGTCATACAAAACATTGGTCCGCATCGGGTCTCTGACTCCTATGCAGGTTAAAAATTTTAAATTAGCAATCTCAGTGTAAAACATAAATAGAATAACACGATGCAAATACAACCTCATATTTCTGTAACCTAATTTTAAGTCTGTGGTGTTAATCAAATCCTTTAATATACATGTTGGGTGTACAGCTTATTGTAGGGACTCCATTATGTTACGAAAACTTGTTTAGCGGTAAAGTCTCTTGCCGCTGTGACTTGTAATTAAAGTGACCAAAGATGAAAACAAGAACGCACGGTACAGCGTCTATGCAAAGCTTTACCTAACCACGCCAAACTGTAAATATCTACCAACTGTTTAAACATAAAGGGTTTATTTAACTACTAGGTCCCTACGTCCCTCAGTGACTTCAATGTTGTTTTCATACCCGCAGTTGTATGTGTTGACATTCTTCATTCCCTTTGACATGGCTATCTCATGTAGACGTATCCGGGTAATATCCAGTGAATGAACTGAAAGTATTGTGCCCTTTCCATCAACTTACAATTTACATTAACTGTTGTTTAAGGGAAGTCCCTACTAAAAATAGCAAAAAATTGATAAAGAATTAATTTTTTTTCGTCCCAAATTGTTCTATGGTTAGTTCTTTATACAAAAAACACACTAAAACATTTTTTAGAAATATTTTGTAGGCAAAAACAAACTGTTTGGGAAAAACTTACCACTTAAGAAATTTACATTTCATTTAGGTAATATAACAAAACAATATTATATATATAATATAATTTTACACATATATATCATATTAGTACTAATTAGTGAAATAAATGTTACATGTATAAAACATCAGCTGTTTTGTTTACAATGAAAAAATGACCAGGTGAATTTTAGTGACAATGTTAAAAAATTGAAATGTGGAATACAGAGACATGATCGATAAGAAGATTGATAAGGACAGCTGTAGAAAATATTTGTTCCTATAAATTATTAAAAATGTAAAATAAAATATTTTATTGTTTATTGTATTAGGATTTATTATTTTCATATCCACAAAGTAATAAAAAAATCATATCAAGCCTTTGTACTCCACAGATATTTAATTTTCCAACATAAAGGAATATTTTTAGAAAATCTGAGTTTCCGCATATTAAATTTTTCATGTTTTTATACACACTTTTTGATATATCTAAAAAACTGTTTTACTTACTGCTCTGAAATTTTACACAGGTCTTTTGGATATACTGTAGTTACCTAAACGAACACGTATTTTTATTTAATTTGAGTGTATAGTTCCTTTGTAATAAATTTGTATTTATAAATGTAAAAATTAAACAAATATATTTACTATTTTCCTGAAATTTTTTTTAATCTTATATCCTAATGAAACGTGTTTTATAGATAATTTTGTCTCTTTCAAAATGACAGCTCCCATAAGGTTGTAGGACGTATAGTTTTTTTAGAGTATCAATTTAAAAAATATTCCAAAAACTTTGCTAAGAAACATTTAAAAATTCAATTTTTAGTACTAAAAACATGTTTTTCATTGACAATAAAAATTAAAAAGTTACAAAATAAACTTTTTGCCGTTTTCAGTAAGGGCTCCCCTAAAAATCAGAATAAATTTCTTTAATAACTGGATCTCACAATTTTTTTTTTTTTTTGATCTTATTATAAAGTATACCAACAGCGGTCTAACATCAGGGCGGATCGTTTTCCAAAAGATAGGCATTAACAACAAACTGCCGTTTTATTTATAAATAACAGTTTTTTACCTCCGCCTGATGCCTGCACTGACGTACTGATAGAAAATATGGTCGGTGATAGAAAATAATGGTATAAAAACTGCTGGTTAAGAGAAGAACACGGAAATATCTATTTCAGAAAAAATTAAGAAGAGTCAGCACAATAATTAAATGAACATACAACCAAATTAAAATAGACGATTATTTACGAAATTAAGCTGAACAGAGGTGGGGAGGGTATTTTATTAAGAGAAAAGATAGTTGCCAAATGTAGACCAAGAGTCAGAAGGCCAGCAGACAAAAGCCTTTACAATATTAAAACTGGTGAAAATCATCATCTTCAACAATAATTAAACCGAAAATGGTTTCTTCCGGTTCACCTCATAGATGAGATAGAGACAGTGTGTTTTGCTCGTGAAGGTCTAAGCTGAAAAACAGTATCAACCAATCAGCATCAAGTGTTATCCGATTGTCTGGGGAGCACAGCATGCCAGACAGCAGATAGCACTTGATGCCGATTGGTTGACACTGTTTTTCAGCTTAGATCGTGCTGGTACATGTGGGCTAAAAGTATACAAGATCGTGGTGTAAAAGTGGGCTTTCTCAGTTAAAACTCATAGTCTCTACCTCATCTCTGAGGTGCATTGACGGACACCGTGCCAATGGCTTCCTGTGGTGGAGACGAAACGTTTGTCAATAACGACATCTGTAGACGACGACCTCATAACCCGGCCGATAATAATAATTTTAACAATGTTGAAGCTGGCCGTAAAACCTTAGAACTTTCAAAGGTCATCATTAGTTGATTTTTATAATACGATAAATATTCTACGAATTAAAAAAAAATCTGAAACCTCGGGCATTAAAAATTAAAAAAAAAACAATTTAGGAAAAATTTACACTTCTGAATTAAATCTGAGTAAGTATGTTAGAAAATATAAGTACGCAAATGCTTTAAAGCTATTGCATGCGAGAAGAATTGAAAATTTCTCCGTTGCTGATTAGATCGGTTTCAGACAAGAAGACACTGTATTGACTAATGTACTTGTCAGGATTGCTCACACGCACCTCTCACAGTATTGCTCAGGCCACTCACTAATTTTTACCTTTGAGATTTATTGAGAGTTTGTCGGGCTTGGAATTCGGTCGAGGAATCTGTGGATGATTTATCTCTTTTTCGTTATTCACGCGTCTTTTTAGATAAACTTTGCTGAACAGTTGGAATTAGACGGTTTTAATTGTTACCATAAAATTTGATTATTTTAAAACATATCTGGTGAAACGCCAAGTAATTTTTAAATTCTTCACATTTTATAGCTTAATTTAATTTAGGGCAGTAGCTTCAAATCTGAAAGTCATCATCATTTTCATTTGAAGGAATAAACCAAAAGTGGTCCTGTCCCAAGCAGATAGACTAGAGCTGGTCACTTCAACGCTTCTTCGGATGTTCCAAACCTCTCCGTCCTTTCGGCTTGTAATTCAGTAGTTTTGGGGGATGCGTCAGTTACGTCTTTGTTTAAGATGTTCCAACCATTTTAGCCGATAGTGAGCAATCATATCGAGTATAATCATAGTATTCATTTTCTGCTGTATGCATGCATTTTTCCCTCGATCGTGAAGACTATATCTTGCCACATGACTGAGAAATCTAATTTTGGCCGCTTATCGGAACCTGTTACATCTGGTTTGCGACAATTTAGTAACTAATATGTCCCCGTAATATGTTACTATCATAATGCATACGGTAAAACGGTGGTGTGGTTCTCACCTTCGGTCTTAACATCAAACCCAATTTTCCGTCTGGGTTGCCTCCCATAAACCGGCTGTCTTATCGGAATAAGGAGACCAGTTTTCTCAGTATGCAACATTGGAGCCGACTAAATCCACCTAGACTGACGCCTGTAATATTCCAAAGATAAGCCGGTCTAGGATCATTTTCTAAAGCCTAAGTTGCTATCTGCTCTGGACCAGGAAAATATATCGGCCTTCCAGTTTAGATCCGTACTGTTTTGCATCAATAGTCCCACCTCTTGTAAGATGTGGCACTTCATCACGCAGTACAATCGTGGCTGGAGAGAGGCTGATGGCTCCTTTAGGTAGAAAAAATTGACAAAATTAAGAAAACTAAATATATGTGGGAGAATATTTCTCTAAGCGGGAAGACGGGTACCAAAGTGCGGGTAACAAGAGCCGTAAGTACAACAGGCAAAAGCCTTTCCAGTATTCAACCTCGTGAAGATTGGTAGAAAAGAAAAATCACTTGAAAAACTAAAGGAGCTTTTTATTATTTTAGGTCAGACTAGTCTAATGAGAATGATAATGTAACATTTATTATGCTAATAAATAACACTGTATTTAGATAATGGACTATCAATAGGCGGCTCGTGATATCACAACCTGTTGGGTAAGTGAGATGTTGGCAGACCAAGGAAGCAGTCCAGGATTGGTGGATTGCATTCGACTCAAATGGACCAATGAATTTCGCACATTCCAAATATTTAACAGAACAAATTCTAAAAAATGAAGTTGAATCTTTGACCATTACTAAAATAATAATTAACCATAATTTTCTACACTGATTCAGACGGTCAGATAGACACACAGACACAGACACGCACGCGCGCACAGACATTCATCCTAAATGAAATTTTTATTTTTACCGTCGTTCAAATGTCGGAGATGATGAATTTACAGTTTCATGGAATGGTTTGCTTTCCTTATAAAAGTTTGCGGTACAATTAATTTTGTGTATAGTCAATACGACAGTAATAATATATTTCTTCTAAAAGTGTAAATTACTTGCTTTATCTTGGTATGTGATACAGAGTGATTCTCCATTATCAGAGGCTATGAAATTAAATTGTATATGTGTGTGTATGTAAATTGGTTTTAAAACGTCTAGCAACGTTGGCCATGCCTAGAATCCACAATAACTCTACGTTCCATTCCGGAAACAGTTTTTATCTATGTAAGAAATAATAAACAAATTTTAGATGTTCTTCATTTGCACAATATAAAATTGGTCATACTAAAACTACCAGAGTCTGTGGACGTTTCGAACTCTGATTATTTTTCAATGTCTAATCTTAAGATTCCGTGTCCGTTTTTAAGTGTCCGTTTTTGTAGTTTGCTCCCAAAAGAAAGCCTATATAAAATTTAATTGAACTTAATATATAATTTAATTTCATGGCTCCTGATGATATAGAATAAATATTGTTACGACATCACAGAACAATCCACGTGTTTCTCGAACGATCCAGTGGAATACGTATGTTGTGGCGTACGTGATTTCAGCATGCGCTCGCGAGACTTTTCTGGAAGCAGCCAGCCCCGCGGACTGTGTCAAAGCCGCAATTAATTACGTCGTAGTTTGGATCTAACGCGCAGTATGGAATAATCTAGTATTTCGGGGGGGGAGTATAAATACCAGTACTCAACGACGTTCAGTTTCAGTTATATTTGCGATATATTACAGTGTGTTCGAGTTATTATCGGGCGATATTACTCTGTACGTTCAGGTGGTTGTTAGTGAAGTGTTGTGTTTTATAATCGGACGGTATAATTCTAATACAACTGTGTTTTATATTAGTTGACATTTTATTGCGTGTAAACAATTTGTATTTGATTTGTTGTAAGAGACTGTGTTGTTAATTACGAACTGTTTAACTGTGATAATTAAATCTGTGATTAGTGACTTAAATGGTGTCTTGTATTTTGTTTTCCACTGTACCTACGACGTCAAGTAGACCACCGTAACAATATGCAACACGTACTTAAGACAAAACAATGTAATTTACACTTTTAGAAGAATTATTTTTTATCGCACTGCCTATGTAAGAAATTCTAGTGTACTGCAATATTTTTATGAAACTTCAATTTACTCTATATTTTCCGCTTTTAGCAATTAACTGTTTGTTTGCCCCGGTTCATGCAATAAAATGTCGTATGGTGTATGACGTGATGAAAAGAATTTAAACGAGTTAAATTTTGTATTATTTGTTTTCCATTTTTAAACAAAAATTGCTGTTGGTGAGTTTGTAAGACACGTACAGTAGCTATTAGGTTTTTGTGAACTATCACAGTAAAACCCACAAGGTATTCTATCTAACTGCTAACAGTTGTGTTTTAAACATTGTAACACTCGTGTGTTTAATGACATTTTGTTTGGCAGAAGTAGGCATAAATGATAATTACAATTTAACTATTAGCCTGAACATCCGTGACCTTTAGAGATATTTGAACTTTACTTACAATTTATTTTGCTATCCAATTCTAGAGTTGTTCTCGTAACCTACCTGAAAACAAAGTAGGAATTATATTAATGTTTGAAAACGTATGCATGCAAAAGTCATAAAATCAAAATAGGTTTAGGATCTGTAGCGACCTACTAGCGTGGATGAGTAAATCACAAAGTTTCAGAGAGGTTCCGACATTTTAATATAATTCTGACAAAGTTTAAAAACCTGTATTTAATTTTGGTGCAAAGCTGGTTTTAATGGATGCAATTACTGTGTGATTAAGGTAGTATATTGAGTAGCTGTGCAATCAATCCTAAGATTCTGATAAACTTTTATGCTCATTAATAATTCTATAATATTGAAATTCAGTGTTTATTATATTACAAGCATAGTCTATTTTCGTATCGGCTGTACAAAATACAAAATGGGCTATGTCTCAGCTATACAAAATAGACGCGCTTGTCTGCGATTTCGTCCTTGATTAGTAGTCAGTCACATATGTTATACAATGTCAGCGTGTAAGCTTGTTCTCCACAATTAAACAAGAACTACAGCAGAAGTCGCTTCACAGAGACTCTTCTCTGCTTAACCTACTGATAGTAACGACAATTCAACTGGACGTGGACATTTCTGCTTCAGTGACTACAGCATATCGATCTCAAGTTTCACATTGAAGATTTTATATAATTTCTTTAATATATTTCGTATGTTTGTTTTATTTTACTGATATAATAAACACTTCAACGTTAAAGACGTGCGTATGGATGTGCAAATTACATATGTTAACTTATGTATAATACAAATGCATTACAGTTTCTTTTATTCGGATCAACCGTGACCGGAAGTCATCCGGGTTAACAAAAATCGGGATAATAGAGGCTCTAATATTTTAATGTAAGGTACTGTACCACAGTATATTCAAAGTTGATTATTTAATTACATAATTAAAAATGTGTACGTTCTCATTGTACTGTACCGTAACTGCACATCGAAATGGTGAGTAATTGCACTCTGAACGTTATTTGATTATTTTTGTCATCGTCGGAACTCTTGCTTCTCACATGCGATAGGTAAAGACGTAAAGTCCAGTGCGTAGTTATAAAATGACTATGTATTACAGTACTAACCGAATTAGGGTATATAATAAATACTGTACTATTCTTTCTGCAGTACTGTACTTGTAAAGCGATTCTTCTGTTTTAACTAACAATTTTAAAATACAAAAATATATACCGTATAGGCCTAATTATTTTAAATCCGGATTACAAAAGAATCCGGTTCATCGAGGTTCGTATAAAAGAGGTTGCCCTGGTTTATTTAATTTTTACGGTACTTGTCGGAAATTAATCGCTTACGATACGACCTGTTCCTGAGGTCTCGGACGCTTTTAAGTTCGAAACCTCTGTCGTAGTATTAAAGCGTATTGGGTAAGTTAGGAATATTATTGTTATTCGAGTATCATTGTTTTATAGAAGTGGTAACAAAAATTGCGACTAACAATTGCTCTGGTGTTTAGTCATTCATTTCGCTGTTTTAAAATCATGTTCTACGCTATCCGGTTAACAACATAGGGTACATTCGCCTCAGCTCCCTACGTGCAGTCATCTCCTTCGTACATACTGTAACACACTTGACTCATTACTCTTTTTTGGCCTACCCATGTACAGACCGTAAATGTAACGGTAAGTTTTGTCGAAATGCTGTCACAAATATTTTAAACTTTATCTTCTTAACTTATCAAACCTTTCTCATACTCAATATTGTTTTATTATATCACAGCGTCAGAACTGTATTTGGATTTGACGTTTTCCGTACGGAGATTTTACAGGAGACTATGTGACATGCCAGTTTCATATTCAACAGATGCAGTGTTTCTTATTGCACTTGCCATCAGTACACGTGTCTAGTCTAGATGGCGTTCTGTTATCAATTCAGTTGGCCGGTTAATTTAGGTTATCGAAATTTGTCCATTTAGCGCTGGGGTAGCAGATATGGGTATTTGTTTGACTCGACTTTACAATCTTTCGAATCTAATGTAATAAATTTATTATAAACATCG